>JAQFYZ010001348.1:0-24589 GCA_034695085.1 Cylindroiulus punctatus | reverse complement strand
ATAGTCTTATGCTCTGATTTCATTCTAAAATGGATTCCGGTCAAAACTCACAAGAAAGTGAGGACTCAGCAAGTAGCCCAATGTCAACTGGTAAGAAACGTTATCAGTATTTCGTGTTGTCACATTTAAACCTTAACGTATACGCCTCTGACAAAATTTTCAAAACAATAATAAGGTTTTACGATAACGTTTATTTGTAGCTCCAACTTCTAGTGGCCGTAACAAGACTAGTAGCATTTGGACCTATTTTGAAATATGCGAAGTTGACCCTAACAAGGCCCAATGTAAACTGTGTCCTACGATAATCTCCAGAGGCGGACAAACCACAGCACGATATACCACAACTCCTCTACGTAACCATCTTCAGAGTAAACACAATACATACATCATAACTTGCCACTTCTTAATTATAAGTATTAATTACTAACGTTGTTTAAATTTTTGACGGTTGTAGCACAGTATTATAGTTAATTAAATGTATTGCAAAGTGCGTACAATTGCTTTATAAAATTCTATACATATGCGTTAAATAAAATATCTACTATTCGACTTTCGAATATTCGACATTCGACTAATTTTTAACTATTCGATTCGACATTCGATTCGACAGCAAAAGTACTATTCGCGGCATCTCTATACTACACTACAGGTCCGCTAGGGGATTTAGACATCCTTTACCCTTTTCTAAAAAAAACATAGTTTATTGCTTATTTACAGCGTTCATTTTTAACAATGGTGCCACGAGGCATGTGGTAGACCTCCTAGCCAATAGTCATCCTGCAAAACTGTTTACCTTGTCCTGGTGGGAGTTGCTTCCAGAGGTAAATGGCCCATGACCGTGACATTACACTAGGTCTTTGGCAACAGAAACGACAATAGTCCGAGGTACTTAAAGTGAGTGATGGGGTTGATTTAGTTTGGCGATACACGGCGAATGATTCACGACAATCAGTTTTTGTTTTTCTGGAGCAATCGCTTTGTGTAACCAGTGGAGTTTCCGTAACCAATCGATACCCTATCTCCATTTACTGAATGGATTTAGCCACGTTGTGTGTGCGTGGTCTCCATGGCAACGCCCAACAGTCACAAATCATAAGGCAGCAATTTTTTCAATACTTATCTCTCGGATTGACGGAAAATCCAACGACCTTGTCCGCTGGCACGCCAAGGGGATTTCCCCCGTCAGTCGCCCTGCCAACCCCTTCCCCATGTCATGCTATTGTGGACAGAACAACTTATAGGTAAAAAACACATTAGTCGATCCTGAGACCGATACCTGCCATGTTTTAAATTGGAAAATCAATTCTGAAGTAAAACATGTTTAGGTTGTTTTTATGTTTTTTTTATCCTAAAAATAGTCGATCATTATCAATTACCCTGTAACTCCCACGTACACAAGATGCAGGCAATCACTGGTAACTTCAATGCCAGTAGTGATTGCCCTTGTTCAGGGGCATTAGGTCGTGCAATGTTGATAAAATGGAAGTCAAAATTTCTGTTGATGACGCACTGAGTGTGATTTATGTCAACTAATAACTGGCTATGTCATGACCAGCTAACCAACTAGCTAAGCAAAAAATACGTCCGTATATTATGCCTGGGTTGAAAGTATACTGCGATATGGAATAGAAACATTTGGTTTAACAACAGAAACTTACTTTAATAGAGTACAAAAATTGAAAATAATATAATGTTTCGAGGAAATCATCAGCAATATGAAATCTGATCAATGAAGACTTAAAAGTTTAAAAAAGTACGTCAACTGCTGGATTATGCTACCATATACAGTTGTAACGTTTATAACAATAAATATAAAATTACATACAATTTAAAATCATCTTTATTAAGAAAATCGACACATAGATTCTTAATGTCCTATATAAAGAATAACTTCAGTAAACAAGCTACGCCACTATAATTTTCCAGCATTTGAGTACAGCTGTATTTAACAAATTGTTCGATTGTCACCACTGTAAAATCTCATGATGAACTTAATTTTTTGAAATTTATTTTATTGAAAAGCACCGGCCCATCCATATTGCTCACTTAATTTACTACCATTGTATATATTTTGATTTTCATCTATTGTTATTTTCCACATAATTGCAGTTTGCTTGTTCTAAAACATGAATCCGTTAATGTATATGTATTTTAAAATTCTGTATGTTAGGATGATCAGCACGTGCAAGTTGTTACTAAGAGCTTCGTTAACTTTTAATAAATACATTAATTATTAATTATGTGATAGCTAGACGTGAATATGCCGGAGTTTTCCTTGACAGTGCCATGCCATTTTTCCTAAAGAATGAACACACAAGAAGCGATGATAAGTGCTAATTCATAGACAAATACAAAGATGTCCATAAGACCAAAGTACCAATTCTTTGAAATGTTTGTCTGTGAAATAAATATACACGCCGCGGAAATAAATTTCATTTCTATGATCATCTGCTCACTTGCCTGCATTTATTCTGTTTTACCCATGGGCGTATGTTAATTATTTGTGATTGGGGATGTTTACAACGATGTACACAACTTCACGTCAATTATTCATAGAATGAAATTAGCCGTGTGTTTTGAGCGCAATAGGGACTGGGACACGGGATAACAATAGACACGTACTATCAGCATATTCATAATAATGATAAAATATATGTTGAAAACGCCAGGAGCAAATCTCTTAAGAATAAGCGGATGTAAAAGCTTCGAGCTAAGTCTGAATAAGTAAACAGCTGCTCGAAATGTAATGCAAGAGCAGGCAAAGCACAATGTTGTGTGTATTATGCCCTTCCCTTCTTTGCACCCAACACTAGTAAGTGTTGACATAGTAAATAACCACAAAATATTTCGAATTGAACGAATTGTTTAATCAATGAAATTGTTTCGGATTTAATACTGCGTTCATAAAGTAAGTTCTTTGCGGCAATAAGAGAAAATTACAATTTATTTGTGATATTTGTTCCACGTTAAAACAAATGAATTTATGTATGGAAAAACCATGCGCAAAAGTATTTTCAGGTATGGCCTTTCATTTAATTATAACACATTTTAAAAGTTATGTTTACTTTAGTTTTTACGTTAGTTTCTACCAGTTCCATGTGCACATACTATACAGAAATTACACCTGCACTGTTTTTTGGATTTAATATTCACCTAACAAACTAACCCAACAATGTAATGTCGACTTTAAATGCCCCTAACATGCAGGCAATCACTACCAGCCCGTTGGGAGAAGCCGAGTTATAGGATCCTGCAACGTATGCAACACAAAAAAAGTTTTAAAAAAACCATTTAAAAGACAAAATCCTATACGCAAGCAAAGGTGTAATTGAACTTCACGAGAAGAGTGCAAAAAAATACAGGGTGATCATAATCCTACCCTCATTTCAAAAGTTAATATAAAAACTACCAGTTAATACAAGGAACGAAGTTTGGAAAAAAAACTGGACCTAGATTTTTTCTTGTATTGTATTGTGCAACTATCAGGATAAACTTTACGTGAAAACAAATTGACCTTTTGCATGTCATTGCCAAGTGCAGCGCCCACAGCGCCGCCTGCTGGCACTTCCTGCGAGTGTAAACTAAATATATTTGTGTCTTGTAACGCTAACAAGCTGTTTTTTTTTTTTTTGTAAAATTGTAATGTGGGTAGGATTTCACGAGTTTATAACTCTAACAACTTCTTTTGGTAATGAGGCTAGGAGTTAATGATCACCCTTTTGTTTACCAGAAAGTTGAAAACGGCCCTGGCAACCAAATTCTCATAATCTCTGTTAATCTGTCGTTTTCAGAAATGCAGTTTGAAGAGGAAAGATGATGAAATTCAACGAGGATTTGATCAGCAGAGATGAGACCCTGGGTGCACTGGAGCGAAATTCATCGACGAAATTTGCATTTTGCAGCTGCTCTTAGTGCGGAATTAATCGAGATGGAAAAACGGATTTCGTTGAATTTCCTAATCTAAGGTCAGTCTTGATTTTGGGCATCCACTCGTTATGCAAATTCAATTAATAACGTCACGGGCTCGACGGAGATTTATTTTCGTTTTCCTGTTGCTGACTGCGATCGTTTTTCAAAGAGCTCTTGCCATCCGTTTCCATGCATTTTCAGAATTTATATTTTATTTTGGCTGAAGTTCAACGTATATAAAACCGAGAGATGTTTCTCGATTGATGATCCGCGAACTTTCCAAAAATAACATCGGCGAGCTTCGCTTAAAACGCTTCTCTTTCACGTGGCTTTCATGCATTTTTTACTATCAGAAAATGGATTTCTGTGCCAGAAATAATCGAGACTTGTATATAAAGTGTAAGAAATTCGTGCATGCTCAACGTGTTAATGGCTGAAGACGTCATCACGTAGCCGTTTGTG
The DNA here is from genome assembly GCA_034695085.1 of Cylindroiulus punctatus. Lineage (NCBI taxonomy): Eukaryota > Metazoa > Arthropoda > Diplopoda > Julida > Julidae > Cylindroiulus > Cylindroiulus punctatus. The sequence continues at coordinate 20,218 of JAQFYZ010001348.1, read as the reverse complement.
TATTATTTTTTATTTTACGGTGGCCCTCAAATTTAATTTGACAGCCTAACATCTTATGTTTTACTAGTACTCGTACTCGTCTGGTGAGGCGAAGCAATTCGGAATTGGACTTTCAGCACGTTGTGTATATTATAGTACAATTGTATGACATTTAGTATGCACCACGGCTCGAATTCCCTGCTCGAAATATGCACAAAATATGTATTTCAACCATACCTCGTCTAGTAGACGAGAATGACACCTGCACCAGCACTAGAAAATTATCCTTATTTTCGTTTTTCCCAACCTGCTTATTGTTTCCTGATTCTGACCTTACACACAGTATTAAGATGGTGTCTCACAGGGCCCTACAAATTAATGCAAACAGAAAATTAATTTCTCACCATGTAGAATTGTTCGTCTACCTTTGCCTTGGACGATTCTTACGGTCGTAAATTACACCGTTTATTAATAAAAATGAAGTAAAGAAGAACAAAATTGAAATTTGTGCACACACATTTTTCGTATTTTCCCCCATCTATATTTCATTTTTTACTTATTAACTGTGTCCAATTCACGACTTTGAGAATCGTCGAAGGCCATGGTAGACGAACAATTCTACATGGTGAGAAATTAATTTAGTGTTTGTATTGGTTATACCCCGGTTGTGTAAAGGATTTGTTTGCATACCCTTTCATGCCGGACACTACTGGCAATGCACCCAAGTGTCTATGTTTAGTTTAAAGCAAAAATGGGCAGCCAAAATCTAAATGTGGAGGTTGTGTCACCATGCACGAGCGTATTTTATGCAAATAGGACATTGCATTACCACGACCCTGCATCTCCTGAGTAACTGTTGGTGCACTTCACACTTTCTCCAGATCCTCTTTGCAATTCCTTCAATTTCCCATGGTTCACTGGCCAAAACCTGCCTGGCTTCGCATATATATTTTCTTCGTTTTTTATGTAATGGCATATTGAGTGCCTGTTTGTTTACAATGACAAGAGCTGTCTCTCCCAATTCCGTGATGCCTGGCAGATCCCGCGCCATGGTTTCTGGCAACCGGCGTAGCCCCTATCACGTGGTCCAGCTGGCACAGCGCGCGTTCTCCAGAGGGGTGCATGGCCAAGGTCATCTCCCAGAGATCTTTTTTGGGAAATGCCTTTTGCGCGGTTTTCGAGGTTTACCATTCGCAAACTCGCTCAGCTGTCGCTCAGCTTCAAATTTGCCGACTTCCGCCGACTGATCATGTCTTCTTCTCGTTTCTCCAGGCTCGAGGACCGGTCGATGCCGAGGGCGCTGGGCCCCCTGGACCCCCCGCCCCCCCTCACCGTCACCTCCCGGAGGTACCCGCCGGACCATGTCCTGGTCCTGCCGGCCGGATTCCTGGGCATGCCCTCGAGGGGCAACCTAGCCTGCGAGCAGATCATGGAGCTCATCCTGTCCGTGCACTTCAGGAACGAGGCCACTTCCGCCCGGAAGAGGCTGAGGGTCAGGCGCATCATGTGACCCGCCCTCCTAGCTGTGATCCGACGTTGGCCGTGACCCTTCCGGGATGTTATCGAGGCACTGCCTCCTGTAGACCATCCTTCGTAACCTTCCAACAACCCCCCAAAAGAACCGTTGTTCGTAGCTGCTGACCGTCGCCATTCACCAGAGGCCTAAACTGGACTTCGTCTGAACTCTTTTCATTGACTACACTCGTTGAATTTGCACCAGCCAACAACCCAACAACTTTCTGGCCTTTGAGGAGCAACACTCGCTGCGCCGTAAGGGACTGGTTCCGCTGAGGAACCGGTTGCAGATCCGCGACCTTTGCCCATCGCAGTTGCGGATCAACAGGTGTGCCTTGCGTCCAACGCCCAATCCCGAGCCTCGCCTTCCGACCTCTGTCCATCCATGGATGGGCAACTGCTGTGATTGACCCCTGACCCCGTTCAGCGCTCAGAGTTGGAGCGAAGCCGCCCTTCGAATCTGGTCGTCTGGTTTCTGCGTTTCCTGCAGATGTGAGTTTGATCTGACCTAGTGCACTTTCACCAAAGTCCATCAATTGCTGCTTTTCCTGCAGCGATGAGCTGGTAGGCAAATCTCGCGTTCTGCTATCCGGCCTTGGAAAATTACAGCGCCATTTAATTGAATTCGAATGCCAGCATTGCAGTGAAGCCTTAGAGTTGGAGCGAAGCCGCTCTTCGAGGCCCTTCGGATCTGGTCGTCTGGTTTTTGCGTTTCCTGCAGATGGGAGTTTGATCTGGTGCACTTTCACCAAAGCCCATCAATTGCTGCTTTTCCTGCAGATGTGAGTTGGATCAGATGCACTTCGACCAAAGCCCATCAATTGCTGCTTGTCTTGCAGCGATGAGCTCGTAGGCAAATCTTGCGTTGGAAAGGTCGTCTGGTTCCTGCGTTTCCTACAGATGTGAGTTTGATCTCACATCTGTATCTCTGCATCGCATAGAATCTCGCGTTCTGCCATCCGGCCTTGGAAAATTACACGCAATTACAGCGCCATTGAATTGAATTTGAATGCCAGCGTTGCAGCGAAGCCCACGCTGGTAGGCAAATCTCGCGTTCTGGAAAGGTCGTCCGATTCCACGCAATTACAGCGCCATTTCATTGGATTCGACTGCCAGCATTGCAGTGAAGCCGCCACCGCCACGCTCGTCCCTCCCCCGCGGGGACGAGCCGCTCCAGCCGGACGCCCAGCGCTCGAACGGAGGCCCCTCGGCTGCAGCTGCTGCGGGCGCTCGAGGCCCTCCCCACGCTCCTGGGCCGCTGCCGGCCGGATGTGACGGCGGGGGTCCCGCCCCCCGAGGTGGAGGAGGCGGGTGACTGCGCGCAGCGCCCCCCTCGCCTCATGCTCCTCGTCAAAGCGATGAGGTATTACCGCCTGTGGATCTACACCTGCAACAGCGTGCTGCTGCTGGGCGTGCTGGCCTTCTGCGCCGCCGCCGGCCACGTGCTGGCCGACGCCAGGGCGCGCTTCGTGCCCGTGCCCCTCTACCACCCCACGCTGCTCTACGCCTACGCCGCCCTGGCGGCGCAGGGCGGCCTGCTGCAGGCCGTGGGCTGCTACGGCGCCCTCCGCCTGCACGAGAAGTGGCTCAACGTCTACTGGCTGGCCATGCTGCTGCTGCTGCTGGGCGACGTGCTGGTGGGCCTGGCCTGGCTCTTCCTCTTCAGCGGCCTCAGCCAGGGCCTGCCGGCGCAGCTGTGGCAGCACCTGCAGCGCGACTATGGACGCGACGCCGCCTACACCCAGGCCTGGGACGACCTGCAGCGCCAGCTGCGCTGCTGCGGCGTGCACGGGCCCCGCGACTACAACGCCACCCTGGCCGGACTGCCGCCCCCCAGCTGCTCCCCCTACGGGGAGATCAACGCCACCACCCTGGCCAACCTTACTCGAGCGCCTTATCCTCCTTCTTCTCCAACTCCTGTTGCTCCGGCGCATCCTCCGCATCCGCCGAGGACATCTCCCTCCAGGACTTCTGCTTCTGCACTCCCCCCTCCGCACCCTCATCCTCCCGCCAGGACATCTTCGACGCCGGCCCCCCACCGGCGGAGGACTTCTTCTTCAACGGCGATTCCAGTTCAGTCTTCCCAAAGCGGCGCCGAGGAGGATGAGGAGGAGGAGGAGGAGGATGGCCTGCGGGGGGTGGCCCGCCAGGGCTGCGCCCGCCTGCTCCAGGAGTGGATCCAGCACTGCGCCGACGTGCTCTTCGTGCTGGGCTACTGCGTCATTGCCTTCCTGAAACTGTGCTTCTTGGGCATCCTGCGCTACGAGATCAAGGAGATGATCCAGAAGATCAAGATCCTGCAGAGCGACATGGAGCCCTTCCCCGAGCTCGTCGCCCTGGGCCTGCACTCGCCCTCGGCCGAGCACAAGAACTGCCTGGCCGAGCTGACCGGAAGCCGATCCAACCACCTCAACGCGCTGCTGATGAGCGGCGCCGACCCCGCCGCCAACCACCTGCTCGACAAGAAGACGCGACACTCCAACGGCAACAACAACGACCTGGAACTCACCGAGCTCACCAGGGACCTGTCGTAGCCTGGAGTCCACCCGCGCAGGATGGAAGTGTACTGGAAATATATATACAACACCAGTGGTGTAGGCGTAGGGAGGGACCATTTTCTCAGCGCCGCCTGACTTGTAACCAAGAGGTAATTCGACGATTATAAGCTTTGTAGAAATGCCTGTCTGAACGAGGTCGGCCATGGATGACTTGGAGTGGACAGGTCGGTCATGCCAAGGGAATGGACGTGGCGTCCGTATTGGGGGCTGTGGTCAATGGTCAGTTGTTTTGAAGTATTATACAAGTGCTACCCTGTGTGCTTCTCGAGCGAAGTCATGCAGCGTGGAAATGTATGTTATGGAATGGTAATTGTTCTCAGGTTCTCAGTTTTACGTGACCTTTCACATTGGATTTCAGCTTCATGTCCTCGTCGCGCTGCAGTCGCCTGCAATGCTGACTGCACACTTGTAATTTTTGGGCTCAATTTTCTCTTTATTTCGTCAACTCTTAATTCCCTGCCCTACACACATGCAATCTCTTAGTTTTTGAGCAGCGCAATTGTTATCCAGTTTAGCGAAAGAAATTCCCAGTGACGTTTTCTTCTGAAAATGTGATTTTATGTAACTAAAGTCTCAATTTCAGATGCTCAAATTATGTTCATAATTACAAATTTGATCATGATTATGTCATCACATTAGAGCGTGTCTAAAAATATTGAAAATCACATGTGATGACGTGTGAAGCAGTTCGTAAAGCCTGCGCCTGGAAAAAAAATTTAGACTTGTAAAACTTGAAAACCTGTTTTTGTTTAATTTCTTGCTCAAGTATTGCTTATGTAATTGTGAAACCAGCTGAGAAAATTGGCAGCATTTTTGTTTGCCAACGTAAACACAGCGCCCAGGATCCTTTCCAAATTTAGAAACACCCCAATGGGATGATGAGAGGAAAGTTTACTTTTAATCCTGTCAGACAATAATGAGTTCACCTGTATCATACATGCATGTTTACAGTGAGACTAATGCAATGCGAACAGTTTAATGTTGCTAATCCAACCGGGTCAAGTTTTCACTTGTAAATTATTCGATAATTCGCCTTATAAAAAATTCTGGAAAATTCTGATATGCGTGCGACGTTCATGTCACAACTGCTGTGACGTAGCAGATGTTGCCGGCACACCAATTAAATCGTACTCAGAATAGAACAGCCAGTCTAGCGGAAAAGGTCATGTGTCTTGACGTAATATGCTTAAAATGAGTTCCTGTCCCTATAAATTAAATCGTAATTTATTTTAAGCGAAATATTTTTTTTTCGTCTGGTTCACCTCATTGAGAATGCGCCACCAAATGTGCGTTTGAAAATTCTGCTATGCATAATTGTTCTCAAAATTTATATTCACAATTTCTTCCTAAGCTTCAATTTTTAATGGCACAACTAAGATTATATCAATTTTTGCACATGCATTACCATTGCATGAAATATAGGATAGTTTCTATTTTTTAGGCAACTCTTCTTGCATCCAGCAAATAGCAAGGCATCTAGATAGCAAGTTTAGGTTCTTTCTACTCCTTAACATGAGACCGAAGTTTCATTAGGGAAGATCTTAATTGCAATTATCAAGGAAACAGTTGAAATCCCAGGTAAATCCTTTGCAGGAAATTGAGCCATTTCGTTTGGTATCACAAATCCGAATTGGCCCTTTGGCCGGAAGTGTGTCTCCTACGATTTAGTTTGGAAATCGTCAATGGGGCTCAGTACCTTTCATTTGAACAGTAATCATGCTAGAACTGTACTTCCTACGCACACCATTAGCAGTTAATCAAATCTCTTCATTAAGTTCATGTGAGTGAAAGACAGGGTAAAAATATCGTTCCATGCCTTTTGTGGCCATAAAGTCGTTTGACCCTGTTTCGTTGTCAATTAAGTTATCTTATCGCACGTCAGTATAGTTTTAAGTCTAATTTTGATAGTCTTCTAGCCGTTTTAATAGCCAAATCAAATATTTGCAATGGAATTTGCTTTCAATTAACCTTTGAATTTTTTTTAAACATGCTTAAATATTTTCGGTTTCGTATAATTGCACAATAGTAAATTTGCATCTTCAGACTTGTAGGAATGCAGAAATACACTGTATTTTGAATGAATAATTAATTGTCAGTTAACATGACTTAACATGATTTCAAGTATGAAGACTTAGTGTGTGGGGACCCTAAGGACTCTTGAGTGGTCGCTGTGGAAAGGTTTCGCCGTGCTCGAGCACTTGGGACAACTTGATCTAAAGCAGAAAGTAAACACTCCTTGACCGTTCTGCTTAAATTTGCACACCCAAAATCGCTTAATTTTGTTGACACACAATTCGTAAGTGCTTTAATTGAAAGCGCATTCAGTGCCTATATTTTTATCATATAAAGAGATTCGCGCTTTCCATATTAGGTTTCTTCGAAATCGATAAAACCATTGACTGTCCGCCCGCAATACGAGTGCTTATTCCTAACCACTCCGGTGTTTTTTATAATCTCGTTAATTTCATCCAGTTGCGTTTCAGCTAAATTGCAATGATATCGTTTTTTTCCTTGGAACGCCATATTGACTTTGAACGCGTAACCCCAAAAGCAATTTTGTCTAATAAAAAGGCTAAAACGGTCATCATTCGTACAGTATGTGCTGTACGTTTTTCAACCCTTATAAAATTTAACCTGAACGGACAATCATTTTTATTGAGTGGATGGACCTTAGTCGCCAATAATTATTGCTTTCCATATCAATTGAGGTTCATCAAATACTTGCACAGTATTAGTCGTCAGAGATGGATGCAAAATCTCTGGATGCAAAATATCAACGCAAATCAAACGCACCCTTTGGAGCTAATACATAAACTAATATTCTAAAACATTAAATTATTAAACATTAAATTAAACCTCACCCTCAATGTGAAATTTTGAGTTCCTGAAATGTCTAAAACAAATCGGTGGTTTTACTGGTTGGTAATTTAAATTAGAAACCACGATCGAATTCAGGGTCATTAAAGTGGATCTGAAATGATATCATTTGAATTTAGCTCAAAGCTGCCAAGAGTGAATGTACAGCGTATAATTTTAATTTGTAGTTATGATATGAAGATATGTTTCGAGACGCACTAAAGCACGTCAAATTTGTACATAAAATGCCACAATGTATAAAACTTATACCCCTTATGATATTAACTCATCTGTAAATATTTCTCGAATGTAGTGTACGACACGCGCAGCCGATAACCAACAAAAGTCAATGAATTTTATAATTTCTTATATATCACAAAATGAATAGCAGCAGTTGCAAAAAAGCATAGTCTCAAATAATCAACAATGAGGGTATGACTACCGTCGAATCGCTATCTGAAAAGACCCATCGGATCAAAATCTAGTACCATAATAGGTACAGTATATCTATATAGTCATACTCAGGGTGTCTAGGGTTCTTGAAAAACCATTGAATTTCTCAGATGAATTTAATGGTCAAATTTCTGAAATATAAATTCGAGGAAACGCTGTTAGTTGCAATTTCCGCCCAAAGATAGCGCTGAATGGCGTGAAATAAGCTTAGTATTGCGATGCACTTAGTGCATCAGAAAATAATTATTTTATACGAAAAAGCAACACACAAATGTACAGTGTAAGGCTTAGAGCACTGGACGTATATTTCACAAATATGACCCTTAAACCTCCTTAATTTGACTTTCTTCAGTATGATTTTGCGTTGAAAATATGCATTATAATTCAGTATTTAGTGCCCAATGAAGTGTTCTTTAGCACCACTTGACATGAGTTTGCAGACCGAGTAGACTCCCTACATACTCTAAACAACCCGTTGATTAATTTTTAAATTTAATCATTAATTTTTAGATCTTGGTGCTTTATTCCAAAGTTAGACATTGCTACTATCATGATAAATCGATAAAAGGAGCCGATTAAACATGTTTTAATCGGCATTTACAGCAGTTGTACTTTGGTGCAACCCGCCTTGACGATTCCCCTCGTGCAGTCTATGATTAATAAAGCGTCGTTAATTATTCCCAATTAATGCGTACGTGCGCTGTAGATGCCATCGTCGATATTATTAAACTCATAATTATGTGGCAATTATGTGCATCAGAAGCGGCTATTAATTTTTGTACTAGTTCACCGAATATCTCGTAATATCCATGAAAAATACAGACTCGTCCTATTTTGTTTAGGTTGAATCATTTGATAGTTGTGTGAAAAGTGAACTATCCTGACAGAGAATTAAAAAAATGAGACGGCAGCTAATTATATTGTAATTTATTGAAATAAAATATGTGCGAGTAGTACGCGACCAACACTATCATGCAGTTCTACTTTTCATTTTTATATTAATACTAATGTTTCCCTGGAACACCAATTTTTAAGTGATGATTTTAGGTAAGTTTTTGGTTAGTGTTTGAACATTATGTTGTGTAACGCAAGATATCTGTTTTATAAATTACAATGATGATTTGCTACATCGGGGAATTTCTCTCAAAATCGTCAAAACGATTCTTTCGATGCATTATAAATTGTGTAAATTATACAATTTTATAAATGCATTATAGATCTTATGCATTCTGTGCAGGTATTACTATTCACATCCTGATTTTAGGGTACAGAATTGAATACAATTATCAAACAAAACATTGTCTGACATTGTTGATAAGTTTTTTTCAGATGCCATCAATCTACTCGAGACTTTGACACAATATCCTGAGTTCAAACCCTAGTTTTACTCGACAAGGGCAGAAAGGACCACCGTCTGATTTCCGAGGAAACTTGCAATTTAATTGACCATTTAATTGATGTCTTTCCTGTTTTCATTACTTCAACTGTATACCACCGTGTTCACACTTCTGGCTCTATGTAGGTGGCCAGTGAGGTTAGTTTCGACCCGTTTTACTATTGTAAATTTTCGAGCATTCGGACATTTTGTTGATTGATTTTTATCGATTTTCGTGGTTTTTTTTATCATTTTTGTATTAGGTAGAAATCGATCGGCTGCCCCACTGCTCTGCAAGATTGGCTTCCAACTGAAATCGTGTTTTCCGGACTCCGTTAATGGAATTTCGGCTATTGAACGTAAAAGCTATGAAAAATGCATTAGATGATACGTGGCGTAATTATGCCACGCTGGACGATGGTCAGCCTGCTGTGCGTGGCACCAAAGAAGCCAGAGTGGAAAATAACGAAGCTCCAGTTGGTCATCAGGTTGGTCATGTGCCTTAAGAGGGTGCCATTGTTAGGGGAAACTCATTAAAAGGGAGCTCGTTAAGACGCCTAATTAAAGGACCTGCACTTAACTACAAACCACATTTAACATTCTAGACCAGACGGACGCGTGACGTCACCGTGTCCTTAATTGGGCGCTGCAACCCAAGTTTACGAGCTTCAATCAGACACTTGCTCTGCCCATTAATGCATTTCTTCGACTTCCCTTTCATCCTATTTTCTTATTGTAAAACACAATCAGACTTACTGGTTTTCCATGATTTTCGAAATGTTAGGTTTGGGGACGTTCAGATATGATCAGATCACAAACTAGTGACATCCCCCGTCCTTCTCCAAGTCAACACTCATTATTTTCGATGCACCCCCTCATAGATGATGTCATGATCATCGACCAATAAATATCGCGTGACCAAATAACGAATTGGACGAAATTTGTCAAAAATAAATTAGATCAGGGCCCAATTACATCAAAAGAAGTGTGAAAAGTTTTTGAATCTGAGATATCACTGATAGCTTTGAGGAATTGTGGTTTTCAGGCCTATTAGGCAGGTTCTATGTTTCCTGAAATAGAAACATCAACTCATCAAATCATCATTACCTCAGTTTTTATGAAATTGAGCTACTATAATAATAAGAGAATTTATGAATATCTATTAGAGATGTAGTGTGCAGTCGAAAATTTTATCACCCCAAATAATGTACAAACTGTATTTTAAGAATATTTGAAGACGCTAGTGAGAAAGTGATAAGACCATTGTGGGGGAGGGGGAAGCCCAATGTTGAGGTTGGATGACGAAATTGAGGGGCAAGGTGTTTGGCCAAATGAAATAACATTTTGTGTGGTCGGAATTCATCCCTTATGCTCGACTTTGGATTAAAAATGTCACAGTTTTAAATTTGTCATGCCAATGATTGTGATCACTTGGGTCTGATGATCTGAAATGATGGCAAAAGCTGACATTGAGAGGGCGGATTCTCATGGTCACAAAAATGTGATGACGTAACATTTAAACGTTTCTTGACTGAAAGACACTTTTTTTGGTACATAAAAAACCAAATTTATGCTAAACCCTAACACAAGTAATGTTTTATAAATTAGCAGTGATGACATCATTTGGCCACCGTTCCCATCACCGTCTTTCCCCTAAGGTGATGATATACAAAGAACGTCCCTTAGTTCGAATATACGTGTAGGTTATAATCAGCTTTAGCTTATTAAATTGCTTCCAACACCCAAAATAAGTGCAAATCCTGCATTGTGTCAGTGTCATTGGTGAAGTCGTGAAAGTTCTTGAGATAAATTATCCTGACAGATAGGATTTGTGACAAATTGGATTGAGTTACCAAGTTTTCTGAAGTTTAAAAATACTAAGCTGATGTTTTCCTACCTTGACTTCATCCTGAGTAACTTGGACTATAAAATCCACGTTTGATCCTCCAATAACAACCTGTGGATTTATAAGGGATACAAAATGACGTCATGAACTTACAATCGATTTACCTCATTATAATATTACGCTTTTCTTACAGGAGAGTTTCTAAACTTGTCCAAGTGCAGAGTGGGTGCAGTGTCCGGACGATTTGTCTTAATTGAAGAATTTTTGTTGTTGGTAGGTTGGCCTGTTTTCTTGATCTGGGACAATTTCACTGCTATTTGGGCACCTATTTTAGCATTATTTTCTATTAGAGCGATATCTGAGCGGAATTAAGGCTTCTTATAACTTTTGATTTGAAAGGAAATGAGGGGCTATTCAAGTATTATGTCACAATTTTTTACGATATGCAGACTTCCACGTGTATGAAAATATTGCCAAAAAATGTTAAATTAATTATTAAGCGATCAGAAATGATGAAATTCAGCTCATTAAAGTAATTTTGAAGCATTTTAAATCACTTTTTTTCAAAGACAGGTCAGATATGATGAATTGTAACCAGAAATATTATAAAACAGCAACAATGACATCGTGGATATTATTTGTTGATTGCCAGTATTTAAGTATTTAAGACAGTGTCTATTGTCTTCTCCAAAAAACTGAGAATTGCGCAGAGCCTTGCTTTACTCAAGTTGTCTGACCTATATTATTTAGCAAAACAAATTAATAAACAGATGAAACCGAAGTCGTTTTCGTCGTGAATTGGTCTTTTTATGTGTTTGGCCTCTTTTTTCGAAAGGATACTCGCTTCGAGAGATTTACCGGAAGTAAGTTCATTGACACTCTGTAGCAGGAATGGGGTTGTATCCTTGCCCGTTATGTTCATTTTCCTGAAATAAAGGGAAAAAACAATTGGGATAATAAAATGGTTCGTGATTTTCAATATCTGCAGACTGTCTTGGAGACTTGACTACCAGTGCATAAAATGCATGGACTCCAGAGTCTTTACTGGTCAACTCTGAAAGCTTTTAAAGAGCATCTGCAAACACTTGTATTTTCCTGAATGAAGTCAGTGGACGACTTTTCAGCCAATTGAAGATATTTTATTTGAATTATTTTCAGATAAGACGAGCATACCTGGCATTTTTCAGTGATCTTTGTATAGATTGTTCAATTGTTGACCCATCGATCGAATGCTGTTCTGGAATAGGCACGCCGATGAGAATACCACTCTGCATGTTAAAATTCAGCCATTGGTCTAAATAAAGGTAAAGCCAAGCCTCATTTATTAGTTTTAATTATAAAAATCAACCGGATCATATTTGTTTAACACAAAATAAAATTGTACGATATCTTTAGCAGTTTTAATAACAAATCGAGTCTTTTAATCAAGTAACAGCAACTTTACCAAAGGAAATTTTCTGTAAATATCTTAAAATTCCACCTTTAATTGTTAAACTCGTTTCTTTCCATAAACTTCTTCACAAAGCTAAATTATTATTTAATTTAATGATATTAATATGCAAACATACATGTATCTGATGCTGATTTCGCATTTACTTCCAAAGTGGCTGTTTTTATTAATGCGCTTGTAGGTCTGGCCATATAATTAATTGATTTAGGTCCACATTTAGCCTTGTTTTTATGTAATAAGCAATATAGAGCGTCCTTAGTGGTCATCAGCATGTTTTAAAAACCGAAAAAGTCAAGGAAAGTCAGGGCAATTAAAAAAATCGTTTCTAGGAGAACCCTGCAAAATTCCTGTTCAACTTTTTACACGTTTGATTTAAAACTTTTCTTACGACGCAAAACCATATAATAGGTAGTGAAACCTTTTCGTGTAAAAATTTCAAATGCAATTTTAAAAATACCTATTATTTCGGCTGCTTCTGATGGGCAATTCACCTTGTGGGGCGCCAAACATCCACTTTTTGAGCTGTAAAAAGCTGGAAAGTCGCCAGTTGCATTATAACTGAGCACTCCAACTCCCTGCGTTTCCTGTTTTGCCAATAAACAAGTAAATAGCGTCTGGTTTAAACAGAGCGTGTCTAGTATTATAAGAGTTACAGATCGGATTAATATGGCAGCACGTAGACATGATTTTGAAAAATAAAGATTTTATGTTTTACCAAATATTCGAGGGTCTTTCTTATGTCGAGTATTGACTTTATGCCAGCGCAAACAACGGCGATGGGAGTTTTTCCAAGTTCTGTCAGATCCGAGCTGATGTCCATGCCTAAATTAAATAAAACTCTTATATCATTCTTATAACTGCATATAGTTCGAAAAGTTGGAAATTGGATGTTGTGCGAAAGCATTAGTTTGAAGTTTAATTAAGTATATACACGTGCCCATAGATGTATTTAAAGTATTTTTTTCGAAAAACGAAATCATCTGTAAACTCTTTAATTTATTTTATATTTATTAAAAGATTTAGAAACTTCTTTTGATGAAAAAAGTATAATTTCAGCTTAAAATGGTTCTGGAACAACCTGTAATAATGTGCCAAGAAACAGTTTAATTTCAGCTAATAATTTGATAATTTTAATTGTTGTCTTAAGTATTATTTTCGGTTAATTAACATAGCATACTGGTTTCAACTCCTCTGTGCACGCCACCTATTCCACCTGTGACGAACACTGAAATGCCTAAACGGTGAGCTATGGCTATCGTTGCCGATACTGTTGTTCCTCCTGTTTGTGCCTGTAATTTTTTTTAATTTTCTTATTAGTTATGTATTTTGGTTATTTGCGTTGTTACTTGAGAAAATGTCACCTTCGCCAACGCGTAGGGAATATCCCTCTTAGTTATTTTCATCGCATTTTTACTCCTGGATAACTGTTCTAACTCTTCTTCCTTTAATCCTGCAAATTTCGTAATTTTAATGTTATAATGTTAATTCCCAGATGTCCATAAAATTGTTGATTACCAGCGTAGATTTGCCCGTTTAATATCGCAATCGTTGCAGGAGTGGCTCCGTTTTCGCGAACGATGGCTTCAACAGACGTCGCCATTCTGAAACGTTTAAATTGATGAATTGTTCACAACTTTCGTTGTTTAATTTCACTAACTAAAGTTGGCGTTTGGTGCCACTAATAAATACAACGAAAGCTGATAAGATTGTTCCGATTGAACTTTTGCGAAAATTTACAATGTCAGCCATTTCTAATCATTTCGACTATGACTACGTTTACATGGAGAGTTTAGTGAATTTAAGACTTTAAAAATGATACTGATTTGAGCAGTGATATGATTTAGATAAATGTAATATCTCAGGAATATCACTTAGACATTAAATATTCGTGATAAATCGTAGACATCTTCTGGAATTTTCATCAGTTTACATGATAGATTAGTATTTTTTTAAAAAAATCTATCGTAGACCTACTTGTAATTATGTGGATTTGGCATTCCATGTGTAACAATCGTGCTTTCTAACGCCACAACAGGACGCCCTTCTCGTAGTGCTTGAACAACTTCTGTACTTGCCTGAATTTTATCTGAAAACCGTTTCACGTACTCATTTAACACCACAGTAGGCGGTTTATATAGTAATGTAATTTTTCAAACAAACACTTACACGGGAGAGTTGAAAATCGGGCTAAACTCGAAAACTTTTTCATCGTCTTTAAGAAAGTTCCCATTTTGCATCTAGAAGCGACTACTGTAGCATAGCTGGGCACACTTGATGTTATTGTATCAGTTGGTGTACAGAGTGTGAATTTCAGTCTTTGACCTTTGCCATAGTAAAGATCAAATGTTCTGCTCAAAATACAATCCCAATCTCCTCTATGGTAATGAAACTTGATCAGCACATGGTTGTGATTTCAAAGTAGTCGAGAGCTCTTAATGGACGTTCAAATATAATGTACATGTATCATTCTTTCAGGCAGAGTTTTGGCCTAAATGATGATATCGTCGTTGCTGTTTTGTAATATAATGTACATGTACATGTACATGTATTGGTTAAAATCCACAATTCCAGCAAATATAGGAAAGGGTTTCGTACATGTACATGTACAGTATATTCAATTGTATTCAGTAATTCAACTCACTGTTCAATTAGTAAATGGCAATTTTTTAACATTTCTCAAATTACTTTGAATTAGTGATTTTGCTACAATAATGATAATAATGTCCAGCAGAATTTGAAAATCTATCCAATCAAATAAAAAACAGTACCCTGTGCTCCCAGGTACTGATAGGGCCCATCAAGTTATGAGTATTGCAATCAACCAATTTTAAATGGCGGATATGTACAATGTAAATGTACATGTACATGTACTGTACATCACATGTCTTGACCTCTCATGGACGACACTTAAGGTCAATTCACGGTGTCTATGAAGTTTTGGAATTACTGTCGAACTAAACGCCAGATAAATTGATAACAAACATTGAATTCATAAAAATTTACAGTATTTAAAAATGTCATTTTTTTATTTCACGAATTTGCTCTTCATTTGTCCAGACATGGAAGAGCAGGGCAATAATTATCCAGACACCTCGACGTAACATCGTGGACCCAAAGTCCTTGGTTAGTCTGTGTTTTATGCAAATTTCGATTACGCAATCGACGAAAATTTAGTTATTACTTCATCCAATCTTTAATTTGGAGTTAAAATATTTTTCGTTGCATCGATTCACGTAAAGTTAATCGAGCGTTTAGTGTTTTATGCATATCAACACTTGGTCTAATCAATTGTTAATTTAATGGGTCATTAATGCGTTAATTTCAGATTGAGTTACGATGTAAACATGCAGAATTTCCTGTCATTCTGCATGAGTTGCACTAATTAGCGAACATGCAGTTACATGTACAGTACATGTACAGGATGTACTGTAACTTTTTTTGACTGCACCCTCGTTTTCTCGATGGCGACCGGTTGCGCCATCGCTGGTTAAGTTTAACGAATCGATTCCCTTTGTATTAGGCAGTTCGTTATCTCGTTTTTTGACGTCTTAATCTTCCATTAATCGTTATGAACACATGCATGCAGATGATTACACTATACGCTACTCGCATATTATAATCTGCGGTTTTAATCGGCGATTAACTCTTGAAGTAAGACATTTGTTGGGATGCATTTACATGTACAGTGTACATGGTGTATGCTCGCGCCATTGCTCGTTATACATGTACATGCATGTAGCTGTGCATGTTCTGTAAGCTTAATCGACGATTAGGACTTGCATACTGTACATCAATATGGTATACTTGGCGACATGAGGGACTCAATCAAGTTTAATCGCCCATTAACCGATTACTTCATGTTGCGTTTGACCGTAGCGACGTACATGTACGTGTACATGTTTTGCATCACTAATTATGTACGGCTTTATTTTCGTTACAAAATTTCACGTCGATCCATTACAAACTTTTATTAAAGACCCAAAAATGAAATCAAACTTTCGTTTCCAAAACTTTGGTTGTGCTGCGCAAAGTGTCTAATTACGATTCCATTATTCAAAATAGTTCGAAATAAACGGTTTTTTTCCTCGCCTGTGGCATTTCCGGGTCACGTGGCGGCCTGCTTTGTGTCGGGCCCGCTGATTGGTCGCTGCTCGGAATCTTGTGCGGCGGTGACCAATAGCGAGCGCCGTGACATCCGTCTGGCCAGGGGTCAGGTGAGACGGCTGCCCCAAGCGCGAAACCGTTTCATTCTAGCTCCGATTCTTGTTAGGTAAGGATGCATTTTAGTTCGTGTCCGTCTGAGAACTCGACTTTTTGTTTTTTGAGGTCTCTATTTCGGCGAGGGAGGTTCGTGGGGGTTGCCCAGGGTGTCCCCGTAACACCAGGACTGATTTCGGTGCGATTAAATTAATTTTAGCCCGAAATCCGCAGATTGAAAACTCGACGATTTTGGAATTTTCCGTTAGACGTTCGAAAAGTTCGAATGTCTTTAGGCCTACTCAACAGGCCTACCTGCTGCTTTTCACAAAGTTGCACAATGGTCCACTGTGCCAAGTGGATTTCGATAACTAGACCTGAATCCACTAAACAATCAATAAACCATGTTTATTGATTGTTAATAACCATGAATAATAAACCATGTTTATTAATTGTTAGGCAATTTTGGGAGAAGGTTTTTTCTTCCTTTTTTACTTGCCTTCGGCCAAATACAACCCCCTCCCCGCCCCTTGTGCTACGCGTAACGCGTTCCATCATCGGATTACGTACTGGATGACCATGATGCAATGGATTACCGGATTACCAGGATGCGATGGATTACGTGGTTTAAGGTTTGAAAAACTTCATTAAGGAGTGACCATACCCCTTTGGGAGGCCAGTTTGGCCGGGCCCCGGGTCAGTTCTTTTTCCAAAAAAAATAATTTGGAAGGTGTTTCATTAAATGTAGCTGGCACTCCGAAACTTTATTTGGCATGTGTTTTCGTATCGATATTGGCCCGGACCAGACTCTGCGAACTAACTTCGACGAGAATTTACCTCGTTCCCCGTAACGTTAACATTCGTGAACACGCCGAGGTCGCCCCCACAGACCCGTGTTCTTTTTCATTTTGCGTGCCCTGTTCGCTCTTTCTGGTGATACATATAAGTGAAAGTCCCTCGCCAGGTTCAAAATGGCGTTGAGGACATCGTTGTTGGGTAAAGGGGCGATTATTATAGTTAGCTCAGGTCGCGTATGGAACTGCGAGAAGTGGAACTGCATCGTCGACTTCGCATCGAGTGCTCAACGTCGTCGTCTCCTGTTATTTAAGTGTCTAATTTGGATGATGTTTTTTTTCTATTCTTTTTCAGACTGATGAATTGCCCCTAACTTCTTGCCCAAATTACGCGCCATCATAACACATCTCAACAAAAATGGAAATTTTACATCTGCGATTAATGAAGCTATGGTATTAATTGAACTTTTGAATTTGCCACGCCAGCTATGCAACGTATCGATACAGTGTGTCACCATTGAACTTGGCAAACCATCCACGTGTATATAAGCCGATAAGGAACGGAAACTTTGCCATATATGCCATTGATGAGAATTTTGCTGAGCCACCTGTGTCAAGCCCTGCAAGCATGGATTTCTAAATGGAACTTGCATCTATACCACTATAGCCACGTACATGGATCTTTGCTTGGCGTGTACGACCTTTGGGCATGGATGGAACTTTATATATGATGTAACATGATGTGGATGGAAAATATAACAATGTGGATGGAACTTCGTATATTATGTCATTACATGAGATGGAAGAAACTTCATAACATGATATGCCACGGATGGAACTTCGTCGCTGTTGGCATGGATCAGCATCTGATCATGCTGATCCAAACTGAATTGGCAGTAATACTGGTCTTCGGTCATGTCAACTGCTCAAGCAGTAGTCATTGACTCATTGGCTATTGCAGATCAAAGGAAAACGTCCAAACAAAATGAACTGGAAACACTGCAGGACAACGTCTATATAGTTTTAGGCCAGGCTTAGCACTTAGGAAATACTTAGTTTAGAATCAGTTGGGTTCCATTGTCAAGGCGGTCCCTTGTACGTTGAAAGGGTCCGAAGACTTTGGAACAACTGATTGTCTAGGAATATCAGAGTTGAGGCCAGTTGCGTAGCACGCGCGCTTGTGCCACGTGACTGACCACTCCTCTGAGCATATATACCGGGCCAATATCGAAGTGTTTTTCGTTGTTGATGCATGTGTTATGTTGTTTTTTGCCTTTGTGCCATGTTTCATGACGCTGGTTTCATGATCATGACAAGTGTTCACTTGTGACAATTGACTCAGATTTGATTTGATCGCGTTGTTTGACTGAATTCGCGGCGATTTGCGCATGCGTTAAGTGACTTTCAAATCCTTCGACCACTTTGGCCATCAGATGACCACTGGCGGTCTCCTTCCCTTCCTCTGGAACGTGGTCCGCTGTGGGGGCGGCCATTTTCCTGAATTCACTCCAAACTAACTTCAGTCGTTTGCTCGGTTGAGTCGTTCGGATTAGAGCTTTTACTAAAAGTTCACGAAACTAATTTCCGACAGTGTTTGTTACGGCTTCTACGAGATGATCATGATCATCATACTCAAATTCATCGTTTTCAGCCTTATAAAAGTTTTGTTAGGATTTTTCAGGAACATTTTGGGGGGACCTTTGTTAGGATGTATAATCATTGCTTTTTACAGGATGAAAATTTGCGTTGATTTGTTTGTTGTAATATTGTTCTGCTTTTCTATTTTCAGGCGATTGAAGATGATTTTGTTAGGTTAATCGCGATCTTTTTCAGGAACTTTTTTGGGGGGCCTTGTTAGGATGTATAATCACTGCTTTTTACAGGATGAAAATTTGCGTTGATTTGTTTGTTGTAATATTGTTCTGCTTTTCTATTTTCAGGCGATTGAAGTATTGACTCCAGTCCTCTGGTCAACACAATTTGGCCATAGTTCTCAGCTAATGATTGTTTTGTTAGGTTAATCACGATCTTTTTCAGGAACTTTTTTGGGGGGCCCTTGTTAGGATGTATAATCATTGCTTTTTACAGGATGAAAATTTGCGTTGATTTGTTTGTTGTAATATTGTTCTGCTTATCTATTTTCAGGTGACAGCTGAAGTGTTGTGCCTGGAATCACTAATGGTCAATTATTCACTGCATGGTCGATTAATGCAAGCAACTGCTTGACCATTGCTTTTCGTTGAATATTTCATTAAACAATTAAAAAAATTTATTCACTTACATTTTTAAAGATTTGGGGCGAATGGGTGGAGCTACTTGTGGTGATATAAAATTTTATTACTTTATTTTGCTATTTAACTTTCTGTTGTCTATTTTCAGATAATTACCACCTGGTGACTCGTGTGTTCATAACTCATTGGTCAAATATTTGCAGATTCAATTTCTACAATTTTTCAGAAATTTAAAAATTAAGAAATTGTTTCGATGTGTTAAATCTAGATAACTTTTAGAATGCCCACTGACCAGTGTGAAATCTAATTATCGTAAATTTTTAGTTTTCGAAATTCGAGAATTATCCAGATCGATAAGTTTTTAATAAAGATATTGGTCAGTGTGTATATTCTACCATTTTTCTTTCGCTAGTATTTTTAGTCGATATTCCGTGATGTCACCAGCAACCGGAAGTGAACCTAGATATTCTGGACAGATGAAATGGAAGCTAGTATCCTTGATCTACAATATCCTTCAGCCAGAATCCATGAAAATGCCTTAACTGCAAATTTTAATACATGTCCTTAATTTCAGAAATTGTTTAAGATATTCTGCTATTTTTCTATCGTTTTCATGTCTATATAGTTTCAGTCAATGCTCATTGATGTCACCACCAACCGGAAGTGAACCTAGATATTCTGGACAGATGAAATGGAAGCTGGTATCCTTGATCTACAATATCCTTCTGCCAGGATCCATGAAAATACCTTAACTGCAAATTTTAATACATGTCCTTAATTTCAGAAATTGTTTAAGATATTCTGCTATTTTTCTATCGTTTTCATGTCTATATAGTTTCAGTCAATGCTCATTGATGGGTGACATCAATGACATCACCACCAACCGAAAGTGAACCTAGATATTCTGGACAGATGAAATGGAAGCTGGTATCCTTGATCTACAATATCCTTCTGCCAGAATCCA
>JAQFYZ010001347.1:0-24626 GCA_034695085.1 Cylindroiulus punctatus | reverse complement strand
AAACGCTCAAAAAACCTAACCTAACCTAACCTACCCTAACATAACAGGTAGTTCCGTTAATGGACAAGTACCAAATACTGTATACCTGGTTATGCATTCTCGGATGCTATAGTGTTTTCAAATTTAGAAAGCATTGACAGGTTACAGGCCAATATTTTTGCACATTTTGGTTAAATTGCGAACTACAATTGCATGTGGTAACCATGCAAGATGCTGCTTTTTCATATCTCGGTTGTTACTAACATATCTTATCTTTCGAGCATCATGCAGGTTATGTGTGCTGTTTGCAACACCTGGTCCTTATTCAGCCATGTGGGATCTTCACTATGCAAATATTTACACCATTGCCCAGACAACGATTTTGCATTATTTTCTCCTGGTTCCAAAAATCTGATTGAATATGATTACTGAACATACAGACTAAATTCTTGACGAATTATTTCATTAGGACTCGGGGAGACAGGTCACAATCGTCAACCAACTCATTTTTGAACAGTTAATGATATCACGAAATTATTGGCCATTGAGAAAGCAAATACACGCTTGATTTGTTTTATAAATTGCATCTGATATTTCACTTCGCCAAGTAATAAATTCAACAAGTAAACAGAATGGATTCGTGGGATGTTGGCGTGGAACTCGATTGCAACGAAATGGGAATACATTATTGACGGCAATTAGTGATAATGACTTCAACATGATGGCTAGTCCATTAATGAGTATTGAACCAAGGGGGAAAGGAAGGTATCAAACGCTTTGGGGTAGTCATAGTCTGTGCTATATACTGTAGCTAGATATCAGTTCGAAATGGACGACCATGGAATGGGATTTTGCAATAAAAGTTACCAGATAGTGGAAAAGTTATGGTCAAAAAAATTAAAACATAAAAAATAAATGTCTTTGTATGGTCTATGAGGGCAGACTTCATGACGTGACTGCGTCCAAGGGAAGAGCCACGCCACATTAATTGCAGAACAAATTACACCAAACAACATTACGGAGAATGATTTTATCAAGGCTAAACGGGAACTGAATTTACATGCGTCAGCATTATTTACAAGTCAGAACCGGACTATGATACTTTCACCACAATCGAAATCTATACTGTATGTCACTAAGTAAGCAATGCAAAAAATTCAGTTTTTAGTGCTAATGTACAATACATATTGTGAGCGAATATGCGGATTTGTAAAATTCATTGGATAATTGCACATTTAGAATACGATTTGGTGAAAATTGAAAGTAGTCTAGAACAATGTACAATTAACTTCTGTAGCTATAGGCTTACACTGTGTATGAAACTTTGCAATCATAACCTAAATTACACACTTACTAATGGCCATTAAAAAGGCTGGTTTTGTGGTTACAACTTCAAAAGTATGTACATTTATATAGCTGCACATACATTGTATGTCTACATCCAAAGAGATTATGATTGATTATGATTATGACTGCCAGTGCGTCTATGATGGGTGAGAGGACAGGACGTTCAATCCTATTTCCGGGATCCTAACTATATTTAGTACTCCGACCCCTGACCTGGTTTGTCACCCTTTTTGGAAGGAAATTCTGACCTACCTGATGGTAGGAAATTACTGTAATCCCGGTTTATCTTTAGGAATTTGTTCAGAAGTCAGGTCTTGTTGCTCTGTTTTTCTAAAACAAATGTTTACACGGAAAGAATCTGTAGGGACATACTAGAATGAATGAATCCTATCAATATATGCTGGATGAATAATGTTATACGCGTCCTCCTCATAATAATCATGTAAAATAAGGGCTATTCCTTATACCAATGAGAGATTAAAATCCTCTTGCATTACCGTCATGCATGGTTTGATTTTTTATGGCACATTAAAACATTAAAATTCTGTTTATTTCAATTTTAAAACTAATGCACATCCAAGGCATACACTAATCGCAGACCAAAACAAATTTAGCTTCTGTAAATTGGCTTCGATATACTGTATTTCAACTTCGAATTTGACAAATTCAAGACTTAATATCTACTGAAATACTAAAACTCGATAAGAATGAGTCTTCTGAAGACCCATTCCATCAGTTCCATTAGAAAACTCCGGCTTTCATAGGCAATGAACCAAATCGTTGAGTCTGATGTCAGCGTTTGAATGTCCAACACATTTTAGTGTGAATTGGCGAATAGATTGTAAATGCAAACGCAGACTGTCGATAGCAAAGTAAAAGTCGTTAGGCTCACTTGGGATGCGCTGTTACATTTGTCATGTCGACACGTGTACACTTCCTGTCGTCCACCGAAACCTGCACGGTAATACCAAGGGCGGTCAGTCTCATCTGTTTGGTTCTTGGCACAATAACGAATCACACGTTTGCCAGGCTTTACTGTAAATAGAAATTTCCAATATTTACAACGTGTTTATTGTTAATAATGTCTAGAACTTGATGCTCATATGGGTCAAAGTTAGAACATGGGTACCAATGTCGAGTGACTTACATCCGTCCACTTCGAAGTCCACCCATTGATTGATTTTTCTGCATCGATCGTATTCAGTTCCGTCCTTCAGTTCTTTGCAGTCTTTCAAATATGCATAGGTCGGATTGAGCGGATTTAGTTCGCAGTCCTTGTCGTTCCTGGAGTTGCACACATAACAGTTGATTGCTGAAACTGTGGGCAATGAAAGACTTGTTGAAATGCCAATAATAAGACTTTGAAAAGTGATGTGTTAATTTCCTGCAATGAATTTTTATTGGGATAAGGGTAGGGTGAATGATAATGATCAACATACATTGTAAACCGTAAAGATACCAATGCAGTTTTTGTGGGGTACATTTGCACCCCATATATCATATATGTGCAGTACCCAAAGGGATGAAATGATTTAAATATATGTACCTCTATATTTGTAATAATTGTACATTGTCTCAATTTGTCTTGGTGAAAGCACATTTATAATTTTTTTAAATACAGTTTTATACTATGAGCTTCTATCATCCGGAAGTTATCCACAGCCATAAAGCCAACATTGAATATTTGTAACAGCCAAGATAGTCAGAATTTTCATGTAGCGAAATTTGTGGTAAGGTTAGATTGTTTGGAAGTGCAGTTCGCCAGCATTTTGTTAAATTTATTCGACAGAAGTGTGTTAATTCGGGGCTAAGATGCCAATGTAACGCAATCAGAATGGTAAATTCCAGGAGCTTGTGCCAACTGCAATAAACAGTACTTGTAGTACCTGAGAAGCTATTCCTCCATCTTGCAAAAGAAAAAATACGCTGTTCTGTTAGGAATATCAGGGCCACATTTATCGACAGCCCAGCAATTTTATAACTGGTAATGATTCGAGGAAAAGCGAGGTTAGCCAGTTTTTTCTAACAAGTCTTGCAGAGGTCGACCAATCATCGAAGAGGTGTGAAAGTAGCATTGGGCAACGTATTGAAATTAAGTAATTAATGCACGCAGTTTCACTCCGCCAATGAGCACGAAAGGTTCACACTCATCATTTGGCATAGTAGGCTATATTATACTGAAATCATATTTTTGAAATTTATAAAGTGCAGCGTATGCAGTATGTGTATGTGTAGCAGTATGTGTGGTCCAAAATGAGGGTGGTGCACAACATCCATCAGCAAACATGCCGTCATGTTGCACTTTGCTCGAAAATCATTCAATTTAGATCATTCCCAAGAAACGCTGAAGCATTCCAATTAGTAGGTGGCTGGCCTACTTTATTTCCTCCCCTTTGACCCATCACGTGGCTCCAATGACGCTTTAACATGTCCTAATAATTATGTGGGCAGCAATAAAATAGTTGCAACACGGCAACAGCTGTGTAGACAAAATTTAAATCACCTCTGTTGGCTTAATACCTGTGTAAGCAGAAGCCAAGATTGTTTGGTTACCAGCATTAAAGAGTATCTGTGGCCCTGGTATCTATTAATTCTCAACTGGAATAGTTCGGTTTCTAAATTCATCATGAGGCCCACTCAGCCACAGGTTTCCTTACTTTCGTCTTCTGACGTCACACTTAAGTTCAGGAAAAATGTGGGAATTGAAATGAATGAGGCAGGCTTCCTCTGTTCTGTGAAAAACTTGCATAAGAATTTCAAATTTCCTAACAAAAGTTCCCCGAAATTGATAAAAAATAATCATCCAGGAAATCAGTACACCATAGGTGGTTGAAAATACTGAGTCAAAATGACGTTTTAAATTTAAGACTTCAATTCAAAAGGATCAAAGTGCCAAACAAGATCTGATATGGAAGCAAGATTCAAGCTGGGTTCACATTATTCATGAAAACATTGTAATACATGGCTGCAACAGTGGCACATATCAAAAATTCAAAATGAACACTTTTTGAAAAAACGAGTGATTTGTTTTAAATTTTGTGGAATAACTAAGGGGATTTCATTATTCTAATATCGTAATTGATGTAGTGCACTGTTGAATTAAAACTTTGGGCAAAATTAGAAATGCTGTAATATTTTGAAATGTACCACTATTGCTTATTTACATGTATTCTGATCTGATTTACATGTACCATGGTTAACCATTCCAGGACGTGCTAAATGCAAACGTGACAGTGTCGTCAAGCAGGATTTGCATACATGTATATGTGGACTATTGTTATGTCGGTATTGTTGGGTGGTAGAATAGGTTTCCAAACCAATATTTAGAGTTGAACGCATTTTTGATACTTTTTGACATGTGCCACTGTTGCAGCCGGAGTGCGATGTATGGTTACATGTTGTTTTTAACTTTTTTGCAATAAATTATTATGCAGCATTACTGCATTTTATGTATACAGTAATGTAACATGTAAAAACATCCACGGAATACCATTTTTTCTCATTTTGAAACATGTTATGAAACACGTTTTGTTATAAAAGTGTGGACCGGCTATCCCCCGTACCAAATTTAAAATTGCATATTGTTAGCCCTGATTCATACAGTACATATTTTTGCATCAATGAACTTCGTTTCTGCATTTTGCCGTTCAAGTTTTCACTATTGAAAATTCACCTTGATTTGCTTTCTAAATAAGACGCCATGTAGCGATTTGAGCTGTGGTTTCTGGCAAGGTTCTTCTGTTTCTGCCAAAAAGAAGGTCTCTGTACCAACCATATTACCAACCTTGAACTAGTAGGCATAATGGCCATCCATGGGTCTGGATAACCTGTTTAGGTATTTTCGGGGAACTTGATACCAATCAAGAATTTTGAATTCTGAATTTCTTAGTACTTGTAATTTGGCCCACTAAGTTTTTTTGATTTTTTATCGAATCTTTGAAATGCAGTGGCACATAATGTACAGTGTACGTCGGTTTTTCTCCCTATCACATGAATCAGTAGTTTCAAAGTTTCAAAGTCTGTCCTTGGGGTTGGCACTGGAGGAACTGCATTATTAAAAGCAAATGACCGCTGTCGCACTCGATTGCAACATGAGAATTCAGGACTTGATGGAGGCTGTAATTTCGAAATCCCCTAGGTTTGATAATAGAAAAAAACTAGAATGCGAATCGATGCATTGCAGGTTTGGAGGTATTAAATAGAGGTGAAATGACGCTCCCGGTCATACATAAAACATAGCTCATGTTGGCACAATTTTAATGTTATTCACTCCGTGCTTTATTACGCTGGCTTTCCTCGTCACGAGAAACAGACGCTAATTAAATTCGTAGGTGGCAGTTTGCTAAGAATAGATCCATAATAAAGCAATTAATATCTGAAGTAGAACCACGATAATAATTGGTATAGTTTAGCTGAAAGTGGTTTTTAAACGTTCAGCTTTTGGCATTTTGTAGATTACTGCAAACTTTTGTTGAATTTGCAGAAAGTAATATATATACAGAAAGGGATATTAAAGTTTAAAATAACGATACACAACGGAGCCCATGCAGACAGGATGGGAGAGATTTGAATTTATTAAGTTAATTCAATTGTCTCGTGAATGGAAACAGTGAAATTGAATTCCATAAACGACATGAGCATGAGAAATACCCAGACGAAAAATAGTAAGAAAAGCAGGCTACTTACCAGAGTAGATAACAGTGGCCAAAACGAGTAAACTTAGTCCAACTTTCCAAAAACAATGCATGGTAACCAATTTAAAAGAGTGCAAAAAAGGGGGAAGAATTCGTTCCTGCAGATCGCTACGAAGGACACGGTTAACAAGAAAGTATTTTGTACTTGCAAGTGTCTGCGAACGCAAAAGTTGCAAGGGCGATTGACCACGTGACGACAAGCCATCCAATGAAGGATTATTTGTTGATCCTACCCCAAAGGCTTTTGAATACTGAAAAAAACTTGCCTGCATTCTAAGTGGTTCAGTTTCGTAACACTGGGGCGGGACAGTTCAACTCGTTGTTCTCAGTAGACATCTAGGCCACTTGGTAAAAACCTACTCGGTGAAAACGAAATTATAAGCCATTTTTTTATCGAATGATGACCTACAAATGGTCAAACTGAAGTGTTTTAAAACACATATTGCTACTCCACACTCCTCCATGCTGCATAATAACATATTTGGCGTATAACGCATAACGAACTTCCTTTGAATCAAACTGAGCAAATAGACCTCGCATGTAAACAGGTTAAACACGCTAAGTCACACGTACTTCGTACCACGTGGCACGAAACAATGCCATTGGCTCATTCTAAAGATCTAATCTATTCTAGCACGTCAGTGAGTTGACAAACCTTATAGGCAGAAATAAAAAAGTGAATAGCAGTCCAGCTCAGGCCATCTTTTTCACGTGTGAATACATGATTCTGGATCAATTCGGCCTTTATACGTTTTGATTCGGGTCAAAGGGTGTAATGAAGTCATTAAATGAAAAGAGTTTTAAGTTTATTAAGCGTGCCACATTGTGCGCTGAAACACATTAATTAAGAATGAAATGTTTCATTTTTTTAGCAAAATTGTTGAGAATGATTTATTTGCCCCAGGTTAAAAATCCCGCCGCACCATATATCGATTCGCGCGGAAAGTCTTGCACAAGGCAAGGTTTTTCCCATGATCCTTGTCTCCAATACTACTGGCGCCATCTAGTAACGCGGAACTGAAACATAAATTACATTAGCAACGGATATTGCCATTTTGGTCTACTGAAATGCGTATAAATGCTCGCACACACGGATTTTCAACATCGGGTCATCATAAAATTATTTTATTTTCAATGTAGTGTTGAATATTAAATGTGCGAAACGTGTTATTATTCCGAACTTATTCCGTGATTTACACTATAGCCAAGCGTGTCAGGATGGCCGAGTGGTCTAAGGCGCCAGATTTAAGCTCTGGTTCTCAAACGAGAGCGTGGGTTCGAACCCCACTCCTGACAGAATTTTTTTCTAAATTTCATTGAATCGGAAAAGGAACAGGCTTTTACTTAGTTCATCCACAATTGAAGCAAGCTGCAAATTCTACGTGTATATTAACGATCAAACATTCACAAGCAAACTGCATGGTTGCTTCAGCAATTCGTGCTCATCAGTGGACATAGTATCAGGCTACATTTGACAATAGTTTTTCACTTTGTTTTTGAATTTTTATATTCAACACAATACCATGACGCCGCCACCAGACTTTTACCAAGGTCAACTAAAATGTCAACAGGAAATGCTATCCCCAATTTTCCTTCCTGTAAATTCCGCCAGGGCCCATCCACCAGGCGCGCTATCCCACAATCCTTTGCGCGCTCTGTCATCTTTCCTTGCACCGCATCGCTGCTGCTAGGCTGAAATCCGATTCACTGCACCGTTTTTTTTCCGGATAGCTGTGCACCGCTTTTCTCCCGCCATCAATGGGGATTCTTCGCCTTTTAAAATAACGAGGCGCCCGGATTCCATCGAAATTCAACGTCGCTTTTCCCCATTCATCTTCCGGTGAAGCCGCCAGGTCAGCTTCAAGAAGCCGCATTCTTTTTGCGCATCATCACCACTATCAGGATGCTTTCCAGGAGAAATACGATGCTCGGCTGCTTTCTAGGATGCTTCGTATTCATCACGCTAATACAATCAGGCGAGTGCAGGTTAAATATTGCCATTAAACGAAAATCTGCATAGCTGATACAAAGTGCATGCACATTTTGATGCCTGAAAGTGCCTGCACATTTTGATGCCTAAAAGTGCCTGCACATTTTGATGCCTAAAATTGCCTGCACATTTTGATGCCTAAAAATGCCTGCACATTTTGATGCCTGAAATTGCCTGCACATTTTGATGCCTAAAAATGCCTGCACATTTTGATGCCTAAAAATGCCTGCACATTTTGATGCCTAAAAATGCCTGCACATTTTGATGCCCAAAAGTGCCTGCACATTTTGATGCCCAAAAGTGCCTGCACATTTTGATGCCTAAAAGTGCCTGCACGTTTTGATGCCTAAAAGTGCCTGCACGTTTTGATGCCTAAAATTGCCTGCACGTTTTGATGCCTAAAATTGCCTGCACATTTTGATGCCTAAAAGTGCCTGCACATTTTGATGCCTAAAAGTGCCTGCACATTTTGATGCCTGAAATTGCCTGCACATTTTGATGCCTGAAATTGCCTGCACATTTTTATGCCTAAAATTGCCTGCACATTTAAAGTACCTCGATATTTGCAGGCAGATATACGTGTAGGCGTGTCTGAAATTTGACTCGCGAATTATATATTTTGTGACCTCGGTTTTTTCTGGGATTTGCACATGCAGCATTCCGGCGTCTCAGAAGTCACGGTCACAAATGATAAGGATGTAAAGTCCCTGATAACTTAGGGCCAGAAACGTCTCCGTTCCGAGATGCAGCTATGGACCCTTTCCTTGGAATTCACATCAAATAACATTAGGGACGTCAGGATCATTAGGAACATTTTAATTTTGTTTTATTTCATAAGTACATGTGCTACCATCCTTCCATTTGTAAAAATGACTTCTGAGACGCCCTGTACATGCTGTATCATCCTGTATGTAGAGTTGCCGAATGTCTGCGAATACTTTGGAGACGATAAAAAAAAACACTTTCACCTTACATGCAGTGCTGTAAATGCGTCCCTGACTCCCTGTAATTAGCGGATTCCCCATTTCATTTTTCGTTATTTTTAGAAATATTCCCCCATTTTAGATTTAGTCGCTTGCTATGCATTTCATAGCTGGTTGACTGTAAGCTTGGCATGAACCCATCGCCAGTTATTTGTGCCAAGTTTTTGCATTGATTTTCTCGCACGGTTTTCCCATTGGGGTCTGAAAAGAAAACCTTTAACCTTTTCTCTTGTGCAAACGAATGTTCTGTGGGAGTCGTTTGAAGAGGGTGATGAATGAAGATTCGATTATGCGAATGAAGAGGTTGCAATTTCACGCATTACAGGGGCTGTGCAGAAATGACCTCAAATGTTGGAGGGGGGTAGGGAACTATATAGACATAGATAGGGTCAGACAGTTTTGACGTCCAATTTGAATTTGCACACGCATGGCGTTAATTCCCGAGTGCAGTAAAACATCCATACTGCATGTGATTTGGAGGTAACATTGAAAATCGATTTTTCCTTAAATATTGATGAAGCTTTGAAAGAAATCAACATAACAGGTCAATAAAACCATGGCTGCATGGGTTGAAGTTGGTCATTTCTTACTCAATCATCTCCAAAACAACATATTTATCATTTCTGGTCTGATTTTTAACAGAAAGTTCAATTTTTTTGTTACATGTAAATCATGACAACATCATGTTTTTTGGGTTATCCTTTGCGGATTTGTCTCGACCAGTATTGCAAAATGCACTTCTATGCGAGACTGGTGCCAGACAAATGTCGTCTTTACGTGGCCTATAAAACACGATTTCCAACACAGCTAGGGACTACAACGTCACGCTGCGGTCTCCATGGCAACGACTGTCTCCTTATGTCCACGTGATTTAGCTAACCAATATGCAAACTGCAATAATTCATGAAGGGAGGAAATGCCCGCCTATATTCAAATGGCTAATTTCTAATCGGGTATTTGGCCCGAAAGGCAACTGGATTTTAAATAATAGGCGTTATGATAATTAACTACGTGTGCAAGATTTAATTCCCATCCAAAGTGATAAAGATGCTTATCATGTTATCTTTCAGCAATACGTGACCACGCATGATATAGACCTACCTAGCGTAATGTTCACTAGCTGGCTTGATTTGTGTCAGCCATTTTAAATATGCATTGAATTCAATTATTTTTTCATTACAGGGATGAGCATTATGTGCCACAGCTGTTCATCTGAGGTAGACTCCGGATGCATGGATCCTTTCGATAAAATGAGCGATGCGTTCCTCGTTAACTGTTCGAACATTGATGACCAGAGAGATATGCCCAATGATACGGTACCCCATCTTTGCAGGAAGATCGATCAGACAGGTTCGTATTATCTTGTATGTGTTTCGGGCCATGGCTAGTGCAGTTGTTATAACATTTGTACACCTTTGCCTCACAGTAAATGGTGTTCATCGCGTTATACGCTATTGCGCCTGGGAGGAACACAAGTCTGGTCGTAATTGCTATTTAGGAGCCACGGAATATTACAAAGGCAAGATTTGCGCTTGCAGAGAGGACAGATGTAACAGCGCACCAATGATTGCTTCGTCTATATATCATCATCTCCTCTCAACAGCACTTATCTTCTTCTTCATTAAATGCATAACATCGCCATTTTTGTAATAAATAGTAAGTTACTTTACCTGGTAAAAACTTTGAATGTCGTTGTGTTCATGGAAATTTAAATATCTAGGGATATAATTTCTAATCACATCGTGCTTTTCAGTATGATTTCTATATAGGATGTTGGCAGAAAAAGATGGATTTCCTAGTCTTCATGCAGAAAATGGGCACACCATGGGCACAAATAACTTTTGGGGGTGCTAATGGGAATGTAAAAGTAATATAAATAGCGAATTTAGCAGTTTCCAAATAGAGCACCATATTTTTATAGTTGAATTTATTTAGTTTAAAATATAGAACTGTCCATCATCTGACTTTCAATTTTTTTTAAGTGTTTGTGCAATGTGCTGGCCTAGGCCTAATTCTTCTTTTTATTATTTTGCCAAAGCTAGACGTATTAGTGACTTTATCCCGCTATGATCATGATAGAAATTTGATCTTAAGTTTCAAAGTGTATTAATTGGCTAATGATTTGTCATATAGACTAATTAAAATGTGGGATTTCAATTTAAACAAGTGCCTGTTAATTGAAGCGTTTTGCAATAAACTTTCTTGGTTGTACGTAAACATTGTTAAATGTATATCAGAAATCGAGCAGCCTGGCCATTGGGCCTGTTCTACCATATCCTGCAGTACCATATCCTTCCCACAAATAGCATATGTAATGGAAAGTAATAAGCATTATTAAAAGCTCGTAATTGGAGGCAAAAAATTTATGCATAGAACACAATTTAACTCTATAAATTAGTGAAGCTGCTTTCTAACATTAATTAATGTTGACCAAGTTCCAAACTCCAGGATGATATTCAATGTCAAAACAAGTACACTGAATGCTGAAAATGTGAATGTGAAGCATTCTGAAAGAAAAACTTGTTTAATTTTGTATTGCTGTAATTTTAGTTTTTCTATTACTATCATACAAACTTAATTTATGACCATCTTATTGCCGACCAAACACTGCCAACATTAGTGTACGAGCAGCCACAGTGATTTATTGAATATATTTCAGCACAAATTGAATTTGGCGCGGAGTTTTGCGCCACCCTGCACAACAGACCTGCGTGCAAATCGCAACTGACGTCATGTCCGGTTTCGTTTTGCACGTTTTTTCGAATGACCCTGTATGATGGTGCTATGTGTTTGATCGCGATATTTACGAATATGTTATCAAAAGTCGCGTTCTTTAAAGTTATTTTGAAATGATTGTGTGTGTGGATGTAACCGAAGGCTTGGAGACGTGGAAAATACCAGTGGAGAACGGTTTGGATGAAGAAAAACCAGATTGTTTTGAGGTGAGAAAGACTGATTGCTAACCAGGTACCCATACGATAGGCCTACTTGATGCCAAGTAGGCCTATTTGATGTGCGTACGTGTAGGCCTATAATTTGATTTTACTGTGACAAATACTACGTGATCATTAGGTACTTTTGTAATCATTACATGTAGTTACTGCTGGTTGAAAAGCTGGGGCCATGTCGATTGTAAAGTCCCATTTTACTATGATTTTAGAGACTTGTTCCCATGTTCCCATTTTTATTTACAATTGACTCATTATACGATGCACCGACTATGGAATGAATTGATTACATGTCTGGTAATTTATCATGCTCTGTATTGGCCTACAAATTTCACCTTAAATATTATCAAAATCTGCAGTGGATTGTATGTAATTGAGCAATGTTTGACCATTGCTTCTTATTAGAGTAGATATGCTACACTACTGGAAATGGTACTGACAGTACCATGAGCCAAGAAACTCAAATACATGTAGCAACTGAAGATATGATTTATTTAATGCAATTACACCAGTCTTCTGGAAGTGACAACTTTTGTAAATTCTATGATTGGATGTTTTAAAACTGTTATTTTTTTATATCCTTCTCGGTAACTCGAGTGCCTTTCCAAAACTGCTTTTTTGCTTTACTCCTGTAGATACAGGCATGGCAGATCATGATAAAACCACGTCCGACTGATACAACCTCTACGAGTCGGTCCGACCCGTAGAGGTTTCACCGCCATAATGGATTAGACTCATTTGAGTTTGGGACTCGAACTTGTGAAGTCACCATTTGGAGATGCAGGAATTGGTAAGGAAACGGGTGCATTGTAAATAAGCGCCAAAGAAACGGAGAAGTGGCAAGAGAAGGCGTGGAAGGGTTTCCACGTCCTGGAAAACCTGACAAGTTATGAAGTTTGGATGGTCATGGGAGTTTTCTTTTGTTCCAGATTCTTCATATCAAACAACTCGCAGAGTTGCGCTGTTGATTCAGTTTCAGTATTTGTGATCTACCTTCTCGAGAAATTTCAGCTGCAGAGCTCTGAAAGTAAGCCAATCTTTAAATAAAAAAATGTGTGAATTGAATTGTTGGCTATTCTGTGGCCTATACGGTTAAACAATTCGCATATATGTTAATTTCTCTTATTGCAGGCATTAAAATGCAGAAATCCATGTAAGCGGAAAAGTTGAGCTACTGTTCCTGGTGATCCCAAAATGGCTCTTTCTCCAAGCTCTTCAATGACTCAGTAAGATTACTCTTCTTTCAAGCCATCATCGCTTCGGTGTGGTTGGACTATCAAACACTTCAACCTGGCAAGTTATAGCAGTTTTCTTTGTACGCATTACTCACATTGTTAAATCTAAGGCCTATTGCTATTTGTGTGTGCAAGAGAAAGATATGCAGAATACCAAGGAATATTCAAAAACAAGTTACAGAAATAGGATGCAACATGCAAATGCCCATAGGCGCCATGGAAATCGATTTATCTTGTTTACCATGCAAGGTTTTCAGCATGTTGGACAGGTCAAGTCCAATAGCTTTATGCAAAGTTTGCATTATGTGCGCCGGTGTGAGCTTATAGAAAAATAACTTCGTTCCATTACGTTCCCACTAAAACTATTTTGTTAGAACAGTTAAAAACAGGCGTTGTTCCGAGGAATCTTCCCCCTACCTTACTGATATGGGACACTTGACGCAGATGCCTTCATTTGTGTTACATGTATTTACACTCTTGTCTGTAAAGCTTGCTTTTAAAACATATTGACCAAACAATATTGCACCCTTTGCTCCCTTGCACCCTGGAATCACCGGGGCAGTGGATAAAAATATTCATTACAAATTCTAAGCTCTGCTCCATCTTGTCTGCTTGCTCGGCACTGTCTGGTGCGGCTACGTGATGCTGTTCTCCCCCTCCTCATGTGGGCGCCCTTTGGAGAACATGCCTGGAGTTGATACTTTCGTCCAAGTTGTTTCCCGGCAGACGCCGTGTGATCCCTTGCGTCAGTTGCTCCTTGTGACTCCTTAGGTTCTAGTCTGCTGTTGTTGGGGGTTTGTGGCTGATCCGGCCAATCTGGAACATGCCAA
This sequence comes from Cylindroiulus punctatus, assembly GCA_034695085.1. Taxonomy (NCBI): domain Eukaryota; kingdom Metazoa; phylum Arthropoda; class Diplopoda; order Julida; family Julidae; genus Cylindroiulus; species Cylindroiulus punctatus. Next base: position 10,620 of record JAQFYZ010001347.1, on the reverse strand, counting down.
GCAAGCGGCTCCCAAATTCTTTCAAATTTCGCAACACTGAATCGTGCAGTAGCTTGACCGTTGCCATCAGCAGATTTCTCATCAGTTTCCTATATTGCAGGGGTCCAATTTTCCCTACGACCTTGCCGCATGCAAGATACAACTAGCTATTTTATGCCCAGACTTGATTCCCTGGCTTAGTTTCCATAAACTGAATTTATAAATGAGTTTTGACCTCAATGCATATACATTGTCATCATGATGCTTTGATGCATGCCTATGGCATGCAGTTTTCCGTATGCCCGTATCCCCTAAAGCTCTTAAAATTAAAAATGTCCAAAGCGAGCGATGGTGCCACGTAACTTCGCATTCGGTAGGTCTGGGTTCGTTCCCCAGGCCATGACCGTACTTCATTCCCTTCACCATTCTTTATCGATTTTGCTAACCCCTCAGATCTTTGACCAGAAAGATTTTTGCGGTTTGAACGTCATCTCTGTAAATTTATTTGCTAGATTGCAACATAATTTGAATTTTGGTGTTGCGCTGAAAACAATTTCGCCATGAAAAGCAAAAGGAATCCTGGTGATGATTAGTTAAGCGTATCTGTTAGAGATCAAACTCAGTGGTTGATTTTCAACCTGAAAATCGTGCTGTGCGATATTTGGTTATACCCCAAGCTTATTAATCTTTGCCACGAACAAATTTTATATTCTTAAAATCTAAATTCCCTTACAAAATTCAAGTTTGTGCGACAAGAAAATTTTGCGCTAATGCAACTGTTTTGCAAGGGGTCCAAAAAACACCATCGAAAGTTTTGGTACCCCCAGTTAGTTAAATTCATTTCTGCATACAATTGTAATAATATTAATTTGTTTTGTATATTGAATTAATATGCTAATAACATTATAATTATGTGATAAACCAGCGCTTCTTAAATTTTGACGCAATCACCGTACATGCATGCAATGATATGTGTACCAGTGGTTTATTTTCAAACGCACCAAAAATAATTTAAAAAAAGTTTAAAATACAGAAATACAATTATTTTGGATTTCGTTTCCTAAACTGATTGCATTTGTTTGCAATTATTCGGCTGACTATAATATGTAATGACTTTTGTAAGCGCTCGCCAATGCCATAATATCGCAATGAACTCGCCATAGTATTTTTTCATATCATTCGATTTGGTATTACTTTGGCTACTAAAATTCGTCATTTTTTTTTTAATTTTTTACTGAAAGTTCGAATTGTTTATGTCATCATTTGTGACGGTCCAAAACCCCTGACCAAATGAAGACATAATATTTGAACGTCCTCTAAATTTCAATTGCGGATAGGCCTAAAATTTCAGTTCATGAAAACACGTCCAAATACCTTGTTGTTAATGTAATATGCAATGTTGAAGTGAATTTTGAGCATCCCATTAACTTTTGTTATAATATGCAAACGTCCAAAAAGAAGTCCTTGTAAATTAATGTTGCCCATTTAAGAAGAGCCAAGATATATATTCTGGTCCTGAAATATATATTTTTATGAAATATATGATCATATTCGTTGTTCTACCAATGACGATTAATACATGTTCTGTAAACATCACTGATTTTCGAAAACCTGTCGGCAAAGTCCTTACAATGCCATTGTAGAAAATTGAAAAATGTCATAAAAGTTAATTATAGGTGCACAAAATTCACTTTAGTGTAATAATTTGAAGAAAAAAAATTGTATCGCGCAAGTTCGTTCAAATTGTATTTTATGTAATGTTGATGAAATCATGTAATTGTTCATTGTATGTGCAATAAAGCAAAAAATATTCTAAGTCCCAACTTTCTGAAAAATTATTATAAGTCCAAAAATATAGGCTTAAAAAATCTGCAGATTGGTAGGTCAAAAGAGATAGCCTATAAATGATACCTCCCCCCCACCCCTCCCCCGGTCCTCCTCTCCTCGCCCCCCCTTCCTCCCCGCACCCTTTACAGGCACGGGGGGGAGGGGATGCTCGGAGACGAAGTCCCAGGAGAGGGGTGGCGGAGAGGCCGTCGTCTTTTTTGCATGTCCATTTTCCACATGTCCAGCCCAGGATTCGAACCCAGGACCAGCGAAGAGCGAACTCCGCTTGGTGACGCCGCATACACGGGATGTGCCACCTGAACAACACTGAGAGGACAGTGCAATTCGGGTATTTCTGCCGAACATTAGGGTTAGTTCTCCCGTCTGGCATAGAGGGCCCTGCAACCATGACCCATCACCAGACGGCGATCAAACCATGCACCCATGGTCTTGTTGTCAATATAACCATACAGCAAAACAAACATATCTAAGCCCACATCCTTCAAAAAATATTATTGATTATTATTGAATATTATTGATCAGCAATTTTCAAAATGAGATAGACGTTTATTTTATCTGTAATACATGACAATCAATGCAAACCGACATGAATATAAAAACACTTTGTACAGCACTTCCATTTTATACAATACATCAGCATGGAGCGAAAAACGAGGCGGTTTAGGCAACAAATTTGGTAGCTCGTATTTGGGTGCATTTTCACTTGGAATAAGAAAAAAAACCCGAAAAAGTTGGAAAAGCCGAAAATCCGAACATTTTAGCACCACATTTCGGGTTTTTTTCTTATTCCAAGTGAAAATGCACCCAAATACCAAATTATACCAAATTTATACAAAAATACAAAATTTCACCATTTCCTAAAAAAACACAAAATGTGGTGCTAAAATGTTCGGATTTTCGGCTTTTCCAACTCGTCTCTGTCTACATTTTTCAGATCAGCTCGAAAAACAGCAAAAACTCTGCTCAAATTCCCACAATTTGAAGAAATCTGCAAAAGTGTCAACATTTTTGTGCTGCAATTTTTGGTCGTACCTCGACTTAATTTTGCTCGTAAAAGCCCCTAGATTCGCTAAAATGATGGTGTTTTTGGCGTTTTGCACTCGTATTTGGGTGCACTTTCACTTTGAATAAGAAAAAACTCCGAAAAGAATTGTGAAATTTCCACCATTTTTTCAGGAAATGGTGGAAGATGAGCCATGATGATGATGGTGACCCAGGAAGACAGGATGGCCGAATAAGCCACAAAATTGCAGCGTTTCGTACTTTTTCAAGCAAAATGCGGAAACGTCGTCATCAGCACCTGGGGGTCGTCATCAGGCATGGTAAAACTGCAATATTCAAATGCAAAATTAATAAAGGGAATTGCCGACATTTCCTAGTTCACCACAGTGACCTTTGACTATAGATTTTATGAGTGGAGCTCAACTTACTTTCGTGCGGTCAAATCAGCGCTTTGAACAAGTTGAGATGAATAGTCCGTGGTGTCAGTGACTATTGGTAGGATGAACATCAGTGGTAACTAGAAATGACAAATAGTGCATATTTTATTAGAATGCAGATATGCTTAATAAATATACTTAAAATCCCATACAATGTAATTTTAGTGGCATACACAGTCTATTTGCTAATCTAAAAGTTTTCTGTACATAACTGACATCACTTGTTCCTGCAGCAAATCAGTGTTCAGAGTTTGGTACTCAAAAATCGAGGTTCGAACATGCATTGAAGAGTGCGGGCTTTTGTGGCGATAAAATTCCTTCAACTATCACTCGATGATTACAAGAGCAAAGGCCTTTATTGTTTGGAACACTATGCGGGCTACCACCAGTGCACATACTTGTCATACATGTACTGCACATGTAAACAATAGTATGCAGATGCCAACGGGAATGAACGATCACTTGACTAAACAATTAAATTGGTGGAGATGTATTTACGGCAGATGGGGCCTCTAGGCGGACTATGATTTTGAGTTTGATACTTTGATTTTCTAAAAACTGGGTTTCTAAACATTATCCAGACATGTGGTGAGGTTTATTATATAGAATTGTTCAATACTAATCGAATTTGATTAACTATATACATGTACATACAATGGTTGATATATTTTGCGATCGAATTATGTTAATAAAAACAAAAACATTTAAAAGTTCCTTGTAAGTAAGTACTGAATTATCTCACATAAATAAAATTCAATTGTTCATAGGAGAGTCGAATTTCAAGTTTTTCTAAGATACAGTGGGCCACACTTAGTCACCGACCGCATTTGAATTTCAAATACTGGCGCCAAAAAACGCGGCAGAAAAATCGCGGCAACGGCGCTTCAACTAGTGCCGAATTGACGTTAAAATTGTACAGGGGTCGTCCGTAAAACTTCTACAGGGTTCTTGCTTGACACCTCGCACTGTTATGATTACCTTTCGTTATAAAACAATATGGTTCGCTCTGCGCTATTCTTTCGCTTTCCTTCAAAACTTATAAAATAGGATAACATGTGGTTGTATTTTACGGGAAACAAATAAATTAATCGAAATGAAATTATGTAAATTGCCGTCCATATTATGCAACTCCATATTCTTCATTGCACTTTCACTATGTCTACAAGCAAACGATAACTATTTAAATAAGCTCATTGCCACTCATGTGGATTTACATGTTTTCACTTATTATGCTGTCAAAATTTGCAGCGACTTTTAACTTGCTTGGTTTGGCATGCCTTTAATTATACCATTACATACTAAATCCCAAATGAAGTTATGAAGCATGCTCAAGTCAACTAAAAGGAAGTAAAATAAGATTACCTGTACATTTATGAATTTCATAGGTTAAGGTATCCTAAAAGCTTGCATGTTTTCAATCGCGCTGGGTGCAACTCAAAAAATAAAAATAAAAGTTTCCATTTTATCATGTGCAGTGCCTTTCATTATTTTTATCATAGTAATGATTTTACCATTGGAAATGATGCACTTGAACACCAGTTTTCAAAACTTAAAATCATTTAGATCGACCACACGCCTCAGAAAATTTTCAAAAAACAATCAGGTTTTTATAACTTGGAGAAGATTACCCATTCACGATGACAACCATCACCCCTAGTAGTTTTTCAAAAATGTTAGATCTTTTACACGAGTGAAATTCTTGTTTTAGCTAGTATACAGGCAGCACAGTGCATTGGTTTACACATTAATTTCAGAAAAGGGATGGGGATTCGAGTGTCTGCAGGATCAGCTGACCTTTCACCTTTTTTGGCCTAGGGTTCAGACTCCCCCTCGTTTCGTTTTGTGGCCTCCCCTCGGCCTTTTCTTGCTTGGGCAAAAAGTGAAAGCCAAATGTCAGACAGTCTACTTAGCCCAGACCTCTGCACTGGCCCTACATTGGCCCAACAGGTGATAGAAGAAAGAGTTAGCAAAATAGACAACAATTGGGACCATTGAATATAAAGTGGGTGAGAGCACAGGCTCAGTGCTCCTTTAGGGGACCCCGAGACCCACGGGTCTTATTTGATGCCTGCAATCACAATGTGCCCATTTATGGCTTGGTAATAGGACCGAGCTTCCCCAGGACCCCATGTCTTGTAGGTGTGACACTGGCACACCCCACGCATTGGTGGCCCTTGCACCTCATGGACCTTTTTGGCATAGGGCGCCCCCGCTTTAGTCAAGCAAGGCTTTAATCTTACAAAGCATGCACGTTTAGAAAAAGCCCCTTGATTTTTTTAAGCCCAAAAATACGAAAAAGAAAACGTCGTCAAATTAGTTGCACACGAATAGATGTACGAATGCAAATAATTTTAAATTGTTGAACTAGCTTTGCAAAGTGACCACACATTTACAATTTTTTAATTTAAGTTTAATTTCTCTGATATTTCTTTAGTGATGAACATTTTGCTAAGCACCCATTAATTAATGCAGAGATTTTGGAAATTAAAAAAAATTGTTTTGTAATATCATCCCAGTCCACCTCCTACCAATTTCACTTTTTTAACCTTCAGAACAACTAATTTCCCAAAACATTATCGGATTTACGGATTGCCACTCCATTGATTGCCTAAAGTTCTCCAGATACTAACACCCCCAGTGACAACTCTGGTGGTTAAAACAGCGATATAAAATCGTGCTTGGAATATTACTGAATTAGTTCAACTACTTTAGTTGAAGATGCGCATATAGACGAAACTTTTGGAAGATCGTGTCAGAATAATGAATTTTAAAATGCATATTTCTTTAAAAAAAAAGGTGTTCCCAAAAACGAATTTTAAAACTATCCGAAAAAAACAACATTAATGATGCAGGATGACCAAACGCCAAATGTTCAGAAAAATGTAAGGATTTTAACTCACATTTCACCTAAATGAATTTTGTGCCTTTTCAAAGAACACTGCTGGCGAAATTTTGGGGGGGGAAATAGCAATGAATTTTAATGAATTTTAGTCTAATTAATCCACCACTCTTGCATGCTCATGCATGCACATTACAGTACATATCAAAGTACCAAACACATATTCCTTGAAAACTGCATTTTTAGTTGAAATTCCCTATTTTTCCAAGTACGTTTTTATTTCCTGACATTTCCCTGATTTCCAGGGTCCTATTTCATAATAAAGAGGATTGTGATGAGTCGATGAATATGAATCTATGATAGGTGGCTGTGAGGAGTTGAGGTTTCCATGCAATGGAACCTTGGTTAGGACTTTTTTATGAAATAAGGCCCATGTAGTGTGGTCATTCTGTTTTGTATTTGTGGCTAACATTGGCTCTACAATCCGTTTAAATTCAACGATTGGCAGTTTTCCAAGCCCTATCGAGGTCCTCTACATCAGCATGATTGTCGCAGTACAGCATATGCTGCAAGGCCTCGGTGGCTCAGTAGGTAGAGCGTAAGTCTCATAATCTCCTCCGAGAGGTACAATCTTAAGGTCGTGAGTTCGATCCTCACCCGGGGCATCTTTTTTTTTCGCTTTTTCCCGCACAACCATCTCGGTAACGGAACACGACCGCCGATAATTTTCATTGTGCGCGATGTTTGCGGGGGGTAGTGGGAAAATAAAGCGTTTGCCTGCAGTATGCTTTCCAGTTTGATGAAAATGAGTGATTGGAGTGCAGATTGCGCGCGCACGTGGCCATGCAAATAAGCACCCCGGTCAACAAAGCGACTGAAATTCTAATTCGAGAAGAGTAATCATTATATTAAGCGTTGGGAACGAAAATGCCAATATTCCCACGTTGCTGTTATGGGCTGCATGCACTCTAGCCATTGAAAATCGCACGTGTGAAGGCCAAGCGTCCTACTCTGGGGGGATTTCTTGGCCGGAAACGCCCTGCCACGTGACCCAGCCCGTTTTGGCCACGTGGCTGAAAGCCTGGTGGAAATGGAATTGTCGTTCGCTTCGAGTACACTTTTATTTTTTTTACAGACCTGCAAGCACCATGGTCCATGGGCCCTGCCCCTTTGTTGCGACTGCTTTCCAAAAATATCGATTTGTCAGTAATCGAATTTATCAATTCAGTGGCTTAAATCAGATTAACTGTTATGATTGAGCACGTTTGCGATGTTTAATTACGGAAATTGAAGTGCTTATGCATTTATGGCAGACATTGCCAAAGTACTGGGACGTCCTTCCTTAATTTTTCTTATTTTTTTGCAGTTTGTCATCCAGGTAGTGGGTAATATGTTCCAATTAACCTTACGTTTACAGCTGTACTCCTTCTAATTAACAAGCAAACAACTATTTTCCTGCTGTTCCAATACTTCTGTGTACTGTATGCCTGTGAAGCACAACCGTGCATAAATTATTACAATTATTATTATTATGACGTCAAAGATAGGAGGGTGTAGGTGTTAACAACACAGAATTATGGTAGACTTATAGGTCATGATATACATGTAAGACAAACCTGGACGACCGATTTTTCTTTGTAGGCTTAGGGCACGAATAATTTAGAGCTGGGTGTCATGAGTGCAAGATTTCAGCGCAATAATAAAGGGAATGAAATGATGAAATGATTTCTATGAAATGAAACTAAATGAAATGATGGAAACATTAGAATGTGTGGGGTGTTGTCACCTTACATGATTTGAAGAGCTGGGACTACTAGTATACTAGTACATGTACAGCAACTTCAACCTCTTCCATGGATAACAAAATCTCCAGATTTCTTAGTCAAACATCTGTAAAGTAACTCGGAAGATGTCCATGTTCGAGACATTGTTGTAGTCAATAACAAGAAGGATCGAATTGAGGGTAAAATCGCCTACTGTACTGTACATGTAGTAGTAGTAGTAGTAGTCCAGTTTTAGGCCTAATTATAGATTACAACAAAACCCTTCTCTATCCCTTAATTATAATTAAATAACGTTTAATTTGTTGTTGTTGTTGTTGTTGATGATACTTACCTAAAGTCGACGTCACCGGAAGTCTTGATAAGACACGACCCCACTGATGACCAGTTCGTTATAAATATGGCCATCGTCCACAAAAGTCACAAACTGTGGCGGCCATGAATTCCATGTACACTGTATCTCCCCCCGACAACAATGGAACATGACCCGATGACGTCACGGCGGGCAAACCCATTAAAATTTATAATATTCAACCAATATATACTGTACCCGTCCTACAGAATGTTGTGCATTTTACAAATGACGGAAATACTTGGTCTTAATTTCGGTAGGAAGAAACCACGAATAACTTGGAAATTAATTGGAAAATTCAATTTTCTAAGTTTGCTTACCCATAGGGGCGTGATCGATGCTGGTGATATAAGACGAATGCCAACATGGTTGGAAAGAATGGCAGAAATGCTTTTAAATACACGTATTTTAAAACCATCCAAACATTTTTAATTAATGAATTAAATCAAGGAAGATAAAGGAAAGTGTTTTTTAACCCAATTGCCACTCGCACATCCTTCCATAAAATTTGATACAAAGACTGATTCCAGTTTTTGCCCTTTTGTCTGGTGGTTGTACATGGACGAAGTCGTATCGATTTATCCGATAATCCCATTTTAATGCCCGTTTCTACATTCACGGATCACTGGGTAACTTAAAAAGTCGTTATAATTGAGAATGAAATTCTCCCAATTACTTGAGTTTCTCAAAGCAGGCACTCGTGATAACAATCACTTTCCCACGGATGTGCGTATACATAAATATGCATTTTTTACAAAACTAAACAATTGTGTAATTTATATAATATACGCGTTCTCGTGTGGAAATGCATCATTTCATCGAGAACCAAGAACAACTGTTGTTTTAATTTACAACCGATTTAAGGATTGAGAATTCCGCGTTAACTAGGGCACTGTAACATCAAAGTGAGCAATTTGACATGTTTGTGAACATACTTTCAAATGTCACCTTTTCTTTATATACACGTAGAAGCGCGAGATTTTTACGACTTTCCCACCGGATGTTAAGATAGTGAAACAATAAAACTGTTTAAAAATCAAAAAATGCGCGATAACAACAACTTTTTTTCGTCGAATAATTGAAAATCAAGTGGTTGTATAGGTTCCTCCGCTCAATAATTGCCGCAGAACTACTGTTACCAAATTTATTACATCGAAAAACCCATCAATTTTCTTTACACGTGTACACGTGTATATAAATTGTGTAGCGTGATGTAGGCCTATATTAGCGACAGCATAACTTCTTATTTTAAATTAAACAATGTTCTGCTTGTAATGCAATTAATGCAGGTGGTTTCATTGTTTTGCCTATAGCTGGAAAGAATTTCCGAAAAATTACAAGTGATTTAAATTAAACGGTATACGAAAAAGAACTTTTCAACATACTGTACACTGTATACAAGGACTACATGTATATGGACTGTATATTTGGCAAATCTTTGGATTTCGTCCACTCATGGGCAATAAGGAATTAAAAGAAAGAAATCTCATAACTTTCCTGATGGGACATACATCAGGATACATCAAATGTATGTAGCTTTTTTCAGAAATGCAACATGCGCATAGTATGATGCGACAAGTTGTATTTGATTCGAATCTTGCTGAATGCTATTATTCAACTTTAATGGTTATGTCAAGTGCCTTTACATACATGTATACTATTTGGAAAACACCGAAAATACAGTGTGTTTGTTTTTGAAGACCTCCATGTATAGAGATATGACTGCATGCCTCAAGGTACGTGATATTATTACGTTATATAAGCATCATAACGTAGGAAATAATTTCATGTAATTTCAAGTGTAATATCCCCATCTACAGTGTACATGTACTAACTAATTTCAACAGAGTGCAAAATACAAATTGCAATTGCACGTTTTCGAGTACTCCCCAAATACATGTGAAATGAAGGCTTTTTGAAATTGTATGCCTATCATGCAAAAGAGCATTACACAATTTGGATTTTACCAAATGAACACAAGCTAATTGTATTTCTCACCACGTACAATTTGCAATTGTACAGAATTTTCCGCTTACCGTTCCCTTCGACGAATCCCGAACTCGCGAATTACTTAATAAATAATCAAATTAAGATGAGAAAACTCAAAATTGCGTGCATGTTTCACTTTTCTCATCTTCACTCTTTCATCAACAAACGGTATAAGCCACGACTTTAAAAATCGAAAATTCTTCTTGTTGAAAAATAATGCTCACTGCACACTTGAAATTTTTTCTTAATTTCGGACAAAAAATTTTCATAATTTTTTCTTAAGTCCAAAATTAAGAAAAACTTGGGAGGAAATTGACTGTAGAGCTCTGTTCAACTTGGGACCATGAACAAAGATGGCGGACATGCGCAGAAACACATTATCGGTAAACTGTT
>JAQFYZ010001346.1:0-24627 GCA_034695085.1 Cylindroiulus punctatus | reverse complement strand
ACGATCAGTAATAATGTAAGTAATTGCTTAGAATCAGTAAAATTGACATTCTTTTTGCCCGTGTAGGGGCCGCATATTACACATTCTAAATAAGTTATTATTTTATCAATTAAGTGTACTTCCAAGTTTAGTTGTTAATAACAATAAAATTCATTTGCACAAGGAAGTTTTGTATATAATGTAAACATTCTTAAAAGCATTTTTCGATGGCTTTGCCAATGCATATTAGTAATGTATTCTAAAATGCATTTCTAACATGCATTTTGTTTGCATTTAAAAACGAATTTACTTTGGAGGTTTTTGCCATAAACTTCATTTCCAATACATTATGAAATTTGCAATACATTTGTTTGCCTTGTTTGCCCATATTCAACTTTTTTATTTTTATTTAAATTTTATCCAAATAATTGAAGAAGTCTTACCTGTTTTACAAAAAGTCCAATAACTCCTGAAAATGTCCCATTGCGACCCATTTCCCCGTAGGTTATCACAGTGGAGTTGGTTACCTGAAATCTTGAAATTGCTTACAGGTTGACATTATCAGTTCACATTTTGTGAAGTTGATGAGCGAATTAATTGCACTTACTTGAAATTCAGCATATCGCTCATCAGCTGTAACAAGGCCCCAGCAAAATCCGTAGGTGTGGACAATCCAGTTGGGTCATCGTAACGTACCAGATATGGTAAGGTCTACAGAAAAAAAAAACAATGTGAAAATCCAATTTGTTGTATGTGAGTCAGTCTGTGACTCAATGTGGCCCAATGTTCATATTAGAACTTTTATGGGTCCACGATTTAATATTTATGCAAACTGAATTAGTACTGAAATTTCATGAATAAATTAGTAATCATTAGTAGCAAATAATGAGTATCAAATTATAAGTTGGTACAAAATATGTTCACTAAGAACAAAAGGTACAAAATAATAACTAATGGCAAAGTGTGTTCACAATGAGTACATAAAACCAAATAACAAGAAACAATTTCACAATATCATATTATGTTATTTTCATACAAGAACATTAGGATTGACAAGTTGCTGCTAAGGACAAGTGAGTAAAATTCAGCCGAATCGCTAATCTGTAATTTCATCTACATACAGTAAGAAATATAATCTCAACCTTTTTTGAGCTCTCTAACCTTGTTAATTATTAAAATTTCATCGGCTACTCATTAAATAATTCATTAAATAACTGACTAACTTTTTTCCCATATTCATTATTAGCAAATGAAATTCTATTATCTGTAAATCGATTTTCTTAACATGTTTGCTTTTTCCTTCTAAACTATTTTATAATTAGTGCTAAAGAAGTTGATATAAATGATCATGGAATCATCGACTGTTTTATATTTAATAATTTAATTCCCTGATTTTTAAATAACATTTTAATAACTTTATTTTGAGTCTTCTGTATTCTATTTAATAGGGAGATTGTCCCCAATTAAATAGATTGGGGGAATAGAAAGGGGGGTTGTCGAGAAATATACATAGAATATTACCATCGTCGTTAAAACCATCAGAACTGATTTTCCTAGACAGAATTTTCGGTTTAGCCAGCTTTCCTTGATGTGAATTCCGGAGAAATTCCAATTGCCAATGGGGTGAGAGATCAGACTACGAGTTTTGTAATTATAGGTTATTCCACGCAATCTAACATTAGGCTGAAAATAAATAAGACAATGGTCATTGCAGTGTATTTTGAAACCATTTCGAAATGAGTGCAAACTATGATTTTGCAGAAATGCAGTCATAAGATTACAACCAGAATGCAATCCTTCGGGTCACATGTCACAATTTTATAAGAATCTGAATGCAAACAGGTTGTAGTCTTGGTGTAGTTTTATAGGAACTATTAAAAACTTAAACGTCGAATCAAGTTAATCTTTTGCATTTTCAACCTCTGCGCATTAAAAAAGTTTTGTTTTTTTAGAAAGAAGAATGCATTTTTTTCTATTTTGGCTCAAGAAGAACAGTCGGAACTTTTTTAATCATGTTTATCTACATTTACATTGAATCACAATTTATTTTACCAAGATATTTACTCACTTGATTCTCCAGAGAGTATGCTAAAATCAGATTTCCAAGAAAATCATTTCCATTTACTAGATCCAGATCGACATTGCAATTGGTGCAAAGCAGGATTATAGTGCCCTTATGAATTAACATGTGGGCCTCAAAAACCTAAAAATATTAATCACAGAAATTAAAATTTAAAAATTCCTTAATAAATCTTTCATTTGTTTACATAAAAATTTCACTTCCGCAAATGAATTAACTCTTTTTTCAATAGTAAAGTTTGGGAAACGGACACATAATGTTTAAATTTAACAAATTCACCGTAAAATCATTTTTTAGAATATTATTAAAAAAACTTCACTATGCCAGCAAATTACGAATTCTTCAAAGTTTCTTTAAAAAAGGTTGCATGCAACAATTGCAAGTTTTTTTGGCGCAATATTCCATGAAGGAGCTCGTATTCTCGTGTTAATTTTGTAAAGCATCCTAATTAGGGTAGTATCATCAAATCTGCTACCATCTGGTAACTTTTTCGTTGCACATTCCTTATACTGGGTGGTCCATTTAACGATTACAAGTGAATTTTGATGAAATTGCTTAGGAAATCTGGAAATCTGATTATAGGAGGTCGGGCATGCAGCATCCAATTCTAAAATCCAAATGGTCTGTGACTTTAATTTCATCATATTAGAGGCCTGGTTTTCAGTTTCAAGTTATAGCTAGATTACTGAAATGTTATGGCTGTGGGATTAGGAAACGTTTCAATGAAATTACGTGCATCTAATTTCTGCTATGGCATGTTTGGTGTATTGTTGCACATATCTGCAGCATGACAGTGCAGCCCCAATATACAGTATTAGAATGCTCTCTGCCATTGATAATAGATACATGTAGCATTGCCAATTTAGTCTTGAACAAATCATTAACTACATTGGACTGTGTATAGGTCATAGGTCAATTTTAAGACTGCTAATTAGCTCACCATGTGATGTTGGTTTGCACAACCAATTCTGTATATCTGTTTGCAATGAAAAGTACTATAAAACAACTGACTTTGACACGTGACAATGAAAACATCCCAAAATATATCAATTTAACAGAACCGAAGATGTGGATTATACTGAATGCTCAGTGTTTTACATGATTGTCTAGGAGTGAATTTTGAACCATACAAATACTATAGGACTGCTTTAACGTACACTGTAAAACATTTTTACACATTTTTAAAGTATTTGGTAGGCTGAGTTAATTAGAAAAATGGTCATAGGCCAATGGCAATGTTGATAGGCAATGCTTTGTAATACTGCCCTTATTTTTTAAAATGCAAGGTAGGCTGAGTTATTTAGAAAAATTACCAATCGAAGCATCGTTGACACCATTGTCCTGTTTCCAACGACGATGACTTGGGTCGGTCCCCGATCCCTTGTCACGATCCGTCGAAATTCCTTCTCAAAATTCTCTGAGAAGTTCACTCGGACGCCAACCAACACATAGCTATGTGTTGACATCCCGACTCGAAAATCATCTAAACATGTTTTGACACCATTTTGAAAATGGAAAATATGTAAATTCATAAACTCCCACATACATGTATCTCGAGTTGTTTTCCATACCAGTATCGACTAGAATTTTCGGAAACTTCAGCCCCCAGAAGCGGATGCAGTCGTTGAGGAATTTGCCAAACTTTGGAGAATCAGCCCTCGGTGATGGTCCAGTTATTGGCCAGGCCATATTTGTCAAAAAAGAGCACAAGAAAAATGAAACTGTAGCACGCATTACCACTTTCCTAGTGAAAAGTGAAATGCATGAAAAATCCCTCTGGGTCATAGTTATGCACTAGGTTAGACTAAACTGTATTGACAATTTCGATAATTGTGCTGTTGGCACCCAATTCTGAACGTCACTGATGTCCATTAATTTCGGATATCGAGGGCCTCCTTTGTGGGAATGTCGCACTACTGTCATTTTCAGTCATTAATCAGAAGTCGGGCAAACATGGTGGGCACACTTTAGTTAATGACAAAAACACTTGTTTTCTGGAAAAATACCAAGTAAAACAGACTTGGCGAACGTCGTTTTCATTGAAAAAGGTAAAACCCTTCGTGCAAATCAGGGAGCAGTCATGATGCTTCCTGTTCACTTGTATTTATTGTAATTTTGGCGTTCATTTTTTCTAAATTTTCTCTTAAGGCAAAATAATATAGAAAGTCGGAAGTAAATTACGAGTACCCACCTAATGTGGGGATATATTTGAAAATAGAAAAAAAATATATTTGACAAAATATTCTCAAAACAGGTCCGAAAATGCATCCTAAAAAGTCACGAATTGGGACTTTTGGTATTTTATTAATATATCGTAAATTATTTCTAGCCATATTTTAAAATATATTCTGACATGTATATTATAGTAAGTTGTATATTACCCAAATGCAAAAGACTTTGATTTGTCGTGAAAATATCCCAGATGATATGTAACAATCAAAAATATATGTCATGTTATAATCAAAAATATTTTTCAAATGAATATAATGGTAATTAATAAATTTTAAGTACATGCAAATATTTTTATTTAAATATAATTTTGTTAGGTTATTTTTACTATAGAGACATGTTTACCCCAAAATATCGGTATATTTTATGACTAAAATTATGTTTCGAATACATCTTGCTGCTCTTGCAATATATCCCCTCATCATGTGGGATAGAGCTTTGTTCTACTTAAGATCAATCATATCGCAGCATGAAAAAATTAGGAAAATTAGGGCGGAGCAACAGCCAGTGTTGCCAGATACTGCTTGAATTTAGTAGGGATTTTGCGGCGGCTCTTTTGCCATTAGACATCTTTTCCTGCACTTTCTTCTCCCTTGGTGGAGCTGATAATACTTCGGAAAATTAAGAGATTGGAATGTGGGTAGGGTCGGAAAATTAGGAAAGCCAACATAAGACCAGAATTAAGTCAAAAAATTAAAGCGGACTGGAAGCATCAGCATGGAGACAAAGGAATTAACTTAAGTCTTATCTGAAAATGGATTATACACTGTAAGTAAATGGGGAAGGACCTGAGATCTGAAGCAATAAAAATGTACCCGAAAAATTTTGAACCCATGTGAACTTTTGTGATTTGTGTGTCTCAAAAAAATTCACGCAGAAAAATTCATCAGATGTTAAAATCTATTTATTATAGAAATTCAACGATGATACACGGATAGCATTAATTTGCAATCAACTTGTATTATTCACTTGGGCTCTCTAAATTGCAGTAAGATGATCAAGTACGTCAAGTAAGCACTGGCAATCTGGAAAGAGAATTAAATCAGTGGAACATAATCTGTAAATCTAAAAGTTTCACACAACCAGAAAAACATATGTGTTTTCACACACATTTCTACAGAAATTGCATGAAATTACAAAGTGTAATTGGTCCTTGAATGAGGATTTCGTATATTTCTAATATATATATCAGAATATGTTTGAAAATGTGGCTAGAAATAATTTAAAAAATATTAATAAAAATACCATAAGTCCTATATAGTTCATGACTTTTTCATATGCATTTTCGGATAGATTTTCAGTATATTTTGTCAAATGTATTTTTTTATATCTAAAAATATATCCCCACATCAGGTGGGCAGATGACAACAGTAAGCAGAACTTGTCAAACAAATATTTGCCATTTATTCTTATTCAGTCGAACTCC
Source organism: Cylindroiulus punctatus (assembly GCA_034695085.1). Classification (NCBI taxonomy): domain Eukaryota; kingdom Metazoa; phylum Arthropoda; class Diplopoda; order Julida; family Julidae; genus Cylindroiulus; species Cylindroiulus punctatus. The sequence continues at coordinate 18,913 of JAQFYZ010001346.1, read as the reverse complement.
AACTGGTTGATTCGGTGAAAAACTTGGATGCAGATCACTCATGACTCTCAAAGAAGGCTTGTGACGTTTAAAACTTTTCTTGCATCTTTTTTTTTAAACACTAGCTGGTTTTTCTAGATGTTCATTTTCTTACTAGTTTTTGTGTTGAAGATAAGGCATCAGAATATCTTGGCAGTATATGACAGGTGCCTGATTTTGGCCCTATTTTTCTGCTTGTGCTGAATCAGCAACAATTGACTAGCCCTAATATTCAAAGTTTGTATTCTACGTACAGAAGTCACATGGCTCATTCATTGCATTAATAGAGGTTTTTTAAATTCATCCTTCCCATTTATAAAAGTACTTTAGCTCATCGTTTTCATTAGTAAAAGCATGGGAGGAAAAATTATCTCATTAACGGAAGTCGAATTTGTCCCACAAATGGAGGTCCAGTTATCGAGGTTTCCCAATTATCCAGGGTCCATTTATCCAGGTCCGACTGTAATACTCAAAGATAAACAACAGATGCTTCCAAGTACTAATAAACAGCAATTGTTACACTGCTTCCAGAGAAGCATGGTACCGAATATATGTTGAGAAATTAGATATTCTAACATTTGCAAAATTTTTGCTAAGCTATATTTACAGCACGTTTTCAGCTTTTGATGTCGCCCATATGAAAATGTTTCTGCACAATTATTCACATTCTGCATAGAATTCTGCATAGGTTTGATCCCTTTTTCCGCAGAAAATATTGTGCGGATATATTTATGCAGACATTTTTTTTTGCAGGATTAGTTATGAATAACTCTGCATATACTTTAAAAAAACGATTTGTGCTTAGCGCATGTTAAATTGAAAAACTGTTTATTTATTGCATTGTCAACAATTTCCCGCAGTTGAATATTTCCGAGTGATTGCCTCATCTTAATTTCGGTTTTCAAGTTGTCAGTTTCACCATTAATGTACAATTTTGGAAATCAAATTTTAAATGTCACCTGCATGACATACGTGATAATGGGAATTACATGCACATATAACATTAGGTTTTGTAACAGTACTGTACTGGAGACGAGACGAACAGCTATGCGGCAACAGTTTATTGTACGAAATATCACAGTTCCGGCCAACTCGGCCGAGTATCACAGACTTAGCGGCCAAATTACGGTGCATGCATGTACATGTATGTGCACTACAATACCTCCTTTTTTGAAGGTTTCATTCGCTTTAATTTGCATATCCAGATGTAATTTTTCCTGCAGAATTGTTTTGCATGATAAATATTTCTGCAGATAATGTTGTGCAGAAAAACAATTATTTTATGCTGGATTATTTAGGGCAGATTTTCTTCAGCAGGATTGTGCACGGTATTTTCACATGGGCGAAGTGAGCAAAATCTTTCTCGATCATCGGTAGTGTATTCAGTCATGGTACCTTTAGATTTACATCTTGAAACATATTTCCACTAGTATAATTATACCGTTTGACCCCCTTTATGCAAGCTAATATAAAACTATGAAAATTGCACTTCATCTTACCAACACAACAAGGAAAAGTGACGGTGCACACTAGCACAGTCAAGAAAATGGTTTGCTTTCTGATCACCGATTGAACTTTACAAATATTCATCAGATTGTCTAATTCCAACCATTTGTGGTAGAATGCGTCCAATTTGGAGGGCTGATGTGAGGCCAGGAAGAGACCAGCCCCAAAGCCGAGGACCTCAGCATACCACAGCACGTATACAAGGCACTCAAACTGGTAAGCGGCCTGGAAAACGTCTTGGCCAACGATGCAAGAAAAAGATGTTACCACATAGGCAACCAGCATAGCAAATGAAATAACAATCACCAGACAGGAATGCAACTTCCAGAAGTTCTTCCAAACTTTGCAGTTGTGATTGCAGTGATACAAGCCGATTAATTTCATCAATTTAAGCAGCGGAGCCCAGATGATTTCCAGAGATTTTAACTTTGGCTGAACTCTGACCACAGCAACTCTACCATAGTAGTAAGGCATGTCGAGATCCATGTGGAAACATGACAATGTAAGTTTCAGTATGATGCAGACGTGTCAAGGAAAACGTAATAATTTTAATGGAGTTGGACTATGGCGTCAACACATGTCAAAATGTTAATTGAAGTGGGATGTTTGCATACTAAGTACAATTAAAGATGATGGATAAATTACGAATTTGCCCAGAATCCCCTAGATGTCAACGTCATCACGTAACTGCTATGATGGACAGGTGTGTCACTCCGTGTGTACAGTATGTTGAATAAACACAATTTTGAGTTATAGGACGACTTGCATGAATTACCAAAGCGGTTTAAATTGATTTTTTTGGCAAGACAAAGACTGTATAAATACATTTTCATAACTTGGAAGCCTTTCATTTTGATTGCTCAGCATTTCTTCGTAAATGCAAGAAGGCAGACATTTGAAGTGTAAACTACCATTTTGGATAAAGCATGCTTTTGATTTGGATGTACATCAAAAAGTAATCTTGAGCCAGCTCGAAGTGCACTGGGTCATGACTACCGTATATCGCCATCCAGATTCGTTCGGGAATAAGTTTCTATCAGGCTCGTCATAATCGTTGAAAAATTAATAGGAATCTACCAATCATTTTTCATTATTGACTACGCAATAAAGTGCATCGTATTTAGTTTTCCAAACTAATTAGCAAAAATGACAATAAATTTAATTCTTTTTTAAATTAGGCCGCGCGAATTACATGTACAGTCAGTTCGTCACCACAGATTAACAAAATTATGGTATTTTGATTGTTTTTGAATTGGCCCCCACTTCTCTTCTCGCAACCATCCAATAATACCTTATGTGCCTTCTGTGGCTAGCTAGCAACGTCGCTAAGCAAAAGCGCCGTATCTCAGAAATCTTTCATTCCTCTTTTTGTCTTCTGAGGTACAAGTCATTTTGTTGTTGCTGGCTATTTCAACGTAAGTTTTTCATTCTGTAAATATTCGTGATTAAATATTAAGATGTTTTAATAATGTGTGAGTTGCTACCAAAGCCTGTAGATTAATCACCGACTTATCAGGCAAATTATGCAAGTTTTGAGCTATTTCGCGCAGCGTGGCAACGTGGTGCATGTGGTTGGGTAAAAACGTTAGGCCTATTAACTTGAATGTTAAATGCAATGCAATTTCGGCAGGTTGAATGTGGGTTTTTCTCAGACTTGCATTTTCATGCTAGGAGAACTGAACGCACCTTTCTCATTTATTTAGATGGCCCCAGTTTCAGTAAAAGACGTGGAGCAGGCGGCCTTTGTGAAGGCATTTGCAGCTTTCCTGAAAAAGCAAGTATTTCTGGTTCCGGGTAGTACCAAATTTTGTAGACAACAGCCAATTTTTAGTCTGAATGTGAGGATTTGCATTTTTTCATCCATCTACACACCGGTAAAACTGGTATAGTGTATAAGTTATGCTTGATTCGTTGGATAAGTTTTGATGAAAATTTCCATCATGTCACCGAAATTGTCTTAAGTTTTGTACCCTGCAACCTTGATTGGAGGTCACAGTTTGATATACTACACTGTACATGTACAGTATAGTAATGTCGTTCCACATATACAGTAAGTTTTCTGGCCCAATATTGTGTAGTAGCATATCCTGTGTGAAGCAGTTCAATTAAATTTTATACTTTACTTTCATTCTCCAGAATTCGTCTATTCATTTTCTTGTATTTATATGGTTATATAACATAGGGAATATCTTTTTTACTTCAGGTCTGGTAAGCTGAAGGTTCCGGACTTCGTGGACTGTGTGAAGACTGCGAAATTCAAGGAGTTGTCGCCCTACGATGTTGACTGGTTCTACACGCGCACAGCTTCCGTGGCTCGCCACTTGTATATGCGTGCGCCCGTAGGAGTAGGCTCCTTTACAAAAATCTATGGCGGTAATGCTTGAAACGACCTCACATTTCTGCTTAGCATCCTGGCGTTCATGCATTTACAATGATGGTTTTGTGCAGGTCGCAAGAGGAATGGAGTGAAGCCTGCCCACTACTGCCGTGGCTCATCCACCATTGCCAGGAAGTCGCTGCAAGCACTGGAGAACCTGAAACTGGTAGAAAAAGACGCCAATGGGTAAGTGATTCATGTAGCTTGAAAATCTGAAGTGTGGTTTGTTGCGCATATAACAACATTCATCCAGATGCCACTCCAAGTTTGCTTGGTTCACTGCTCTTGAACATTTTTTAAAATTTCGTCATTCTTTCAGCGGTCGCCGATTAACGTCCCAAGGAAGACGGGATTTGGACCGTATCGCTGCCCAGCTAAAGGGAAAACCAGCAAAGCCAGCTGCAACGACATAAATGATTTGTTAGGGCTAATTTGAAATAAATTTTCTATTTGGCCACATGATTTGTCAAGGAAAATATTTGTATCTATAATCTAGAATACGTTTGAAGACAATTTCGTTGTCTCAGATATTTCGCTTACAAGAACATACTTGGTGTGGAAGGGTCAAAACCTATAGAAAAGGGTGATGGAAAATATCCAGTTTCAAGCTAAGGAGTCTTGACCACACATGCAGTTACAAACAACTAAAAGCTGAAATTTTCAGCTGTTAACCAGGTGGAAAGTCCACATGAGTGCTACCACCATTCAATAATACCGCTTTTTGACGAGCCAACTTGATAACGCTTTGATCAGTATTGGAAGAGGTCCAGATTTGATCACGCATTTGAGACTGCATGCGAGTGACATCACAAATTGGAATCAAACCATTAAGAAAACACCTTTGTGATATCACCAATCAGGTTGAGACCCAATGAAAAGGCAATTTCAAAAAGGTGTAGAGCAGCCCATGTTAGACTACTTTCAGTTGTCAAATGCATCCTGTACTTAGTACTACTAGTCCAGTTTTCCAGTGGACATGTGGAAAAGCAGCATTTGCATACAGTAAGACTTGGTATGTTCAATTATAAGTTGGAAGAATCTCTCAGGCTGGTTTGACAATGTCGGATTAATGAAAATTGCCCTCGAGATTTCCCCATCCCCTTATGCAATGCACCCGAGCTTGCTTAGGTCTGCATGTAAGCAGTACTTCAAATAACCTACTTTGGCCCTTTACCTTAACAAAAGAAATGAGTTGCAAAGTGTTTCACACTTGTTTATTCATGGTCTAGCACTCCTTGATGACATATCAGTACAGCTATCATAAGAGGGAATTCGGCACCAGGGACATCATCTTAATATGTTCTCCGATTCAGTTATTGCAGCTACATCTAGGCGTTGGATACTCTGATTTGGGTTGCTGGGTCATGTTATCAGCAGAGATCACAAAGTTCACATCACAAAGCCCACAATGCACGAACGGTGTTGGCAAGTCCAATGTCGTTGTAGGTGAAGAGGCAGAGACTAGCAAAAGCCAGTATGGACACTGCATACAGCGTGCCCATTGCGACTTTTGGAATGACTGCTCCAAAAATACTCGGCCGGACGTAGTCCTGGACTATCGCTTCCAGACCCCTGTAGGAAATGAGAGGTAAGCTTAAACGTTCAATATTCAAGGGTTGCGATCAGAGTGATTCACTGTTGTACGAACCAGGTGGCATGCATGGTCAGCGAGAATGCAAGAGCAAGATCCAATACGGGATTTGGGAATGCCAGTGCTGTAGGGATGATGCCAATTAAGCCGACGGTCAAGCCTCTCTCGGCCGTCCAGTGCCAAGTGTGGTTGTGCTTAGCCGCATCTGAAAATTGTGGAAGGCGAGTTGAATATCTAATTTATATTGCAATGTCACGCTTAATGCTCAAGCATTTGTGAGGTATATGCAAAACATTTTCCTAACTGTTGAGACGATAACAAGCCTGAAAAATTTAGGCATATTGTATTGGTATTATCCTTGCTAGGAATAACATTTTCTTAAAATAATTCGTGAAATATTAGAAGCCACTATGTAATTGAATTGGCACAACATTCCTGAAAATAGTCTGGTGATGCACAGTCTATATGCCTATGTGATATGCTGAACACCATTGTGCAATATTTGCAGACTGATAGTCACACCATGATCCTAACGAACAGGAAGTTACCTTGAACTTTACGTAAATATAAAGAGCACTTGCTCCAAACTAAGGTAGCTTCATCACAACCTACAGGGTGCCTATAAATAATTGCAGCAGTTTCAATAAATCGCTGTAAGTGTGGTATTCAACACATGGCCACATGTGAAGTACATAGCAAAACTCCTCCAAGTTTATTTGGACTTCAATAAGTTTTTGATATGCCCGGCCACCAGTGATTCAGAATTTAATCTAATCTTGTCCGTGCTATACCTGATGCAGCGATTTAGTGAATTCTTTGCAGCCACTTAAGTGCTGTCAAACAAGCATCTCTAAACGTTTTATTTCAAATTTTTCGTTAGTAAAATATTTCTGCCACCGCTGGATACCATTCATATGTTAGTGGTCGTTTGACGGCACATTGTCAGCGCAGCAGTATAGAGCGTCCAACTCTATATCCAGTTAGCTAGTCATGTCGGATTAAGCTAGGTCATTGCGCAGGCCGTGCGGTCCCCAATCCTAATATCAAAGAAACCGCAAAGGAGGTTTGCATGCTAGGTCGTAACAACAAACAAAATATTTGAACGAACAGCTCCGCGAATACCAACGCTGATGAACTACGATAGTGGAAGACCAGTAATAACTCATTCCAATACTTGCAAAAACAGAGATGCCTAGCTTCCAATGGCACCGGTGATTATGGTCAATTAGAGATTGTGTAGTGAAATTGTGAGTCTAACTATAATACGTTGTACATAGGTGTTGGAAGGATCACAGCATGAAGCAATTCCATCATGTGTGGGTGACAACAGTGCAAGCTGGTGGTCGAGATTGTGAAATTGCGTGAGAACTGTTCAGCATGCATTGCATGCCTCATGTTCTCTGATACCAGATTCTCTCAAGGAAATTTTGAACAGTAAAGCCCACCCCATGGACATCCTCGCTGATCAAAAGCTCTGACAGGTAGGGCGTCTCAAATAATGTGGCTTCTCAGGGTTGGTAGTAGATGCTATAAACCTGGAAATGTTTATTTTCAGAAAGATAAAGGCGAATCACCTGTGGACGAACAAACTGCTGGTGGTGCTGGACCCAAGCGCAGCGAGCTCAGAGCAGGTAAGGCCAAACTTTGATCACGGGCAGCCTTGGTAATTAGCTGCAATCCACCCACTTGCAAACGAACATAAGTTAGTTACATGTAATTCTTGCGAACAATTGAATTGTGTGCGGAAATCGCTTCACTCACCTCGACAATTCCGACGTACGATTTGAGCCACCAAACCCGCCATCGTTGACCTCTAAAATACTCGTCTTTTTGAGGCGAGGGCGATTCCTTGCTGTGAATGGCCAGTAGAGGCGCTGCTAACATGATTCATTCTGCAATTTTACATAAAATATATTAAAATATTTAAATATTTTTGTAAATTATGAAACAAAATATTGCACATTTTCTGCCATAAAAGTGCATTATAACTGCATGAAATAAGGCTGAAAAACTGCAGTATTTGACAATTTACCGTAAGAAATTTGCAATATTTTTTTTAAAAAATGCAATTTTATGGCAGTTGTTCTGAATTTAAGGAATGCACTTTTCCTGCCATCCAAATTCTGCCATAAATGGCACATTTTTCGGTTTGGACGGAGAAAAAATGGCACTTTATTGAAATATTATCCCTGAATTTTTTTGCTGGGCACGTAGACATTCTAAACATACTTTTGGCTTTTAAAAACGATTCCAATCGCTAAATAAATTACCATGTAGAATAAAACCGGTATGTTCACCATCATATGCTCGGGTTCAAATCTATTGAATTTATTTCACACTTTTTGCTAAGTTTATTTTATTTGTAAATATACGGTCAAAGTTAAACCGTTAAAAACGAACGTTATGGCGATGAACATATCATTCTACAATGCAAACAATTTAATTAAGCGGTTAGAATCATTTTTAACAGCCAAAAAATATGTTTCGAAATACCTCGGAATGAGGTCAAGTTGCACGAAATCTCGGAGATATTGAAATCGTGAGGAAAGCAGGCAAATGACCAACTGAGTATGGTTATCACAATCCGGAGCTTTAATAAATGTAAAAGCTACAGTAAATACATAAAAATGAGAGGTGGGAAACCGCTTCAGCGCGGTATTGGTACAATACTGCACCTGTAATGTAACAGCCAAAATTAATAAGTGCCAAAAGAATGATCTCATTGAGAGGCCCTGAAATATCCGATTTAACTTGCCCTAATAATCCCTTCCCGGACCACTGTTTGGGAATCAAACCCAAATGGACGTCAGTGTCTTCCCGGCGAACGATAATGCTGACTGGTCGCTGAAAATAAGACGAAAATCTTTTCAAAAGGCTACCGATGAAAGCTCGTTGTGTGAAAACAACCAAATTTCATAAAATTACGATTAAATTTAGTTGCACTTTTTGAAACTCTGAATAACTGTTTGCCAGGGCCCTTGAATGTACAAAGAGTTACTTCAACACCTATATGTTCACCCTGAAAAATTTTTTTAGAACATATTTTTGGTTTTCAAAAGGGGATTCCAGCTGCCAAATAACTTGGTTACCTCGCATGCTCACCATCATATCGTTCGTTTTCAGGATTGTAACATCCACCATATACTTATTAAAAAAAACAAAATAAGCTTTTCAAAAACATGAAATCGCCTGGGTTCGATTTCCCACTTTTTTTTTGCTAACATTTTACAAGAAAAGTTACATTATTGAAAATGAACGATGTGATGGCGAACAAGCCAGTCTACGAGGTACGCGATTTATTTAGCAGTTTGAATCGTTTTTAAAAGCCAAAAATATGTTTTGAGACTTTCCACATTGAACTCCGACTCGAGACTAACCCCGACACTGTGCTGAACAACTCCCGCGATGTTCTGCAAATTGACAAAGTTCTTCGGGGTAACTGAGCCAAATTCGACGATGAGATCATTGACGAGCAATCCCTGCAAGTATGATTTGATGAGACTAGCGGCCAAATGAATTACGATCTTTGGGAAATTAACGAAAACGTCATACAGCTTCATCAGCGGGTGATCCCGGAGATATGGACTCGACCCTGGCGAATGGCTCCAGTACCTCCTTGCTGACTTTAGCTGCTGGGTTACCTGTAGTCACCAACCCATTCTCCCGACTTTCCGAGTGCAAGTCATGCAGGGCCTTCTCGATCTGATTCATGATCGACCTGTGATCGTTCTGCAGACCTGTTGGATTGATTGGCATGCATCTTCAGGCAGAGGTTCAAGCTGGTGAATTGTGCATAATACCATACCCAATTTGGGTCCTACTCCAGGACCATAACAGGTGAGGGGACAAGTTGAACATGACGTTTTGAATTTAGCAACACGCCTAAAACTTTTTTCCTCTGTCTGTATATTCATCAAGGTTATATTCATCAAACCGACATGCGTGAATAACGCCGCCTGCCCATGTGCCCATAAGCTAAACCTGGCCCCACATAACAAGCTGAAATTGTTCAAATGCAAGCAAAGCGATACATATACATTTTTCCATACACAGCTAAGCGGAATAACTCTAAATATTTTGCGGACATAATGAATTTGATCGAAGCAGGCAAAACAGTATTGAGTTGAACCTAACAATTACATGATAGTAGAACCTCGATTAACCGCCAGGCTCGGGACCGGGACCGTTAATCGACTAGATGGATAACAGAAAACCTTAAACAACAACCCAGCCCCATCCATTGCATATAAACGAATTATAAAAAAATGCACGTTTATGAACTGGAAATACAAACGAGGATGATTTTTCGCAGCAGTATGGTTACTGTACATAGAGTACAGTATGTACGAGTGTACGTACTAGTAGCTTTTAATATTTAATTAATTTACGGACTGACAGTTAATCGAGGTTTTACTTTATGTGCGTCATTTGGTTTGATGTCTTTGGTGATGCTGTTCTGAGGGCTCAGAAAGGAGCGAAAATTCAATGCGATTGCTCGTACATCGTAGTTTTACACTCGACCCCATATTCGTTTTGGCTTGCCTATTTGTCATAATGTTGATAAGAGTTCGATTTCATTTACTGAGCATTTCTCGGAGCGATTTCTGAATTTTCACCAAATCGCCAAACAGGACTTCAGCTGGTTATATGGGGCTAGTGCAACTTTCGTCATCGGAAATAATAACTAATTGGTGCATCGCGTTTTCTGTAGACCCCCTAACCACTTAATTCATAAATACTAATTTTGTGATTTCCATTGCCTGAATTGCATGTTTTTTCAAAATAAACTGCAATTTTCTAACATTTTTGCATGATGTCCTTTATGAATGCTCCCTATCTGGGCCACACCATGATGCTTGGCATACCATGCATGGCCAGTGGCCACTTACATATTATTTCATGTCTGGCGTGCCTCACAGTGCAGATGTCGATGTCGCTTCTCGGGTAGCCTTCGGGATCCACCAGGGGCTCTTGCATGCCCACGTTCTTTTGCTGAAATTAAAACGTTCATTTATCTTGCAGCTGTCTTTCAGATGTCAGCTGTGCCATTTGGCAAGCTATGAATAAAACATTCGCCACGGTCATGGTGATTTGGCGTTTCGCTAAAAACGAAGCGGTGACATTGGCAAGGTCCAGTGACTGACTTACGCTCAGCAAAACGTCCTGAAACGTCTTGATTTCGGCCTCGATGGCATCTTTCTGTCTCATCAGCTGGAGAACAGCCTCTCTGGAAACTGCGCCTCTGCCCGCCATGTCCAAATCTGTGCTAATGGAAATCGAGATGGCGCAGCAAGCGCTTGGTTAGGCGGCCATCTTTGGACTCCCCCACGGTTTTTGACCAAAAAACATCAACAGGCTAAAAAAGGGAAATATATACATTTACATGCGAATTTAATTTTTAAATTATAAGTGGGTATAAAGTTTTAAATGACGTTAAACTTGGCATTTCGAATCGAAATAATGACTCGCAATATGGCTGCTACTGTTTAAATTTGCTTCAAGTGTTTGCTAGGCAGCCATCTTTGGACTCTTGAGAGGCACTCTTCAAGCACGCACCCTACCTGAATATACAGAAAGAAATGTAGCGTGATATATACATACATAATAATAATGAACATTATGTCGCACACGGCTGCCCTTGCATAACACCTAAGTTTAAAAATGTAATTTAATAAAATTTAGCGAGAAATATTACTGTTATAAAGTCTTATAAAACCATATATATGATGTCCTAACTATGTTTGGACTATTTTTGATCGTCTAGGCCAATCTATGCATTGCCTGTACTCTGAGAATTATTTAAACAATATGATATTTGAGTATGATTATTAGTTTGAGTGACTGTTTGACATTAATACATGCGGAAGTGAGACTCCAAATATGGCCACCGGTCTTAAATCGTCTTCACTTTTTTCCAGTTTAAGTTTAGTAGTTTTCTGTGTCGTAGGTGAGCCACGTACAGCCTCTAGTCCGGCTTATTTCTTCTCCAATAGTTAATTAATCCGAAATTTGCGAATGGATTGGTGTCTGATATTGACTTTATGACTGTTATCTCAAAATTTGAGAAATTTGTGAACGTTTTGAGTAAGTTTCGCGGTTCCTTCGTAACATTTTCAACAAGGATGGCCTCCTCTGAAGCAAACCCCATAGTCGAAGCCGCCCTGGAGAAAGGCAACCAAAATACCGAGGAATCGACAGATGGTGCAGAGAAATCTGAAGAAAAGGCAGGACCATCGTATATTCTGGTCGACATAGGCGCCAACTTGACCAACAAGAAGTTTAGCCGAGATCTGGAGGCTGTGGTTCGGCGGGCCAAAGATGCTGGTATGTGTTGCACCTATAACTAGTCCTAACTCAAATCTCAATTTGTGCGCTTGATTGCGTTGATGATTGTCTGTCGCCAAACAGAAATTGTTTGTGCCCGGTATGTAATTGTTATTATTGCCCCTACGGCCACAAAACCCACGAAAAGAAACGTTTTACGTTCGATTTTAAAGTTCGGTAAATGTGGTGTGCAGAAATCTGACACTGGGGGTGCTGCCAACATGCCGTTATCAGGCCAACGCTGTTTAATCTTGAAAATGCATGTTTTTTGTGTTTATATTATAAAGCAGGACTGTGCAATAATGCTAGCCCCTATGAGGGTATCACGGTGACTTTCCAGAGCTGTGAAATTAACGTTTACTGTGTGAATCTAGTTTTTGTTTTCAGGAATCTATATGGCAACTGTAATCTCCTTGGTAACAATGTTTGGTTTGTTACCAAGCCATTTTTATTGATGAAACCAGGGTCGATCAAACCAATAACAAAACTTTTTAGCCTAAGCCCCGCTGCCTCCATTGAATTGTCTGCATCATAGCACTTCTGGAGTTCAATTGTGAACATGCGTGTAGGACCTGCAAGAGTGTTTGCTTCGGAAAGTTCCACTTTCTAACCAATGCGCTTGTTAATTTGAATGGGGAGCGGTATGATAGGGGCCAATTTTTCTGTTCCAGACAAGTATAATTGAAGTAGCGCCTATAGCGCCTCAACGAGAAAAAGAAAATTCTGAAAGCAAGTCAGATGTATTCCGCTTATCAATAGGTTCATCCTGGCTATTCCGAACCTATAGCTATAGTAGTTGGTGAAAGGAAAATGGCTGCCATAGCCATGCTTGCCACGGTGAACGAAGTATACATGAGCTCTGATCCGTGAACGCTCAGGAGCCAATAAGTCGTATGTGCGGCCCTTGTCCCCTCATTGATCGGAGTCCTACAGCGGGCTCAAGAACGAGCCAATAAGCCGCATGTGCGACCCTGGGCCGACCTCTGATTTGCTAAAGCACTTTTCGGCCTTCTCAATAGTTGGATGAACGAATCACAAGCAGGAAATGGCATCCTATTGTTCTAACTGACGCCCTTTTTTTTCTTTTTCTCGTTAAGGCGACTATAGGCTGCATGGTACAGATGGGCCTGCAGCAAGCTCTTCAGGCTATATGAATAAACGTCTGCCACGATAATTAAACCAGCTCATAATCTATGCTAGTTACTATTTGCAGGGCTGCCTGTGCAGGGACTACCACAGCACTGCCATGCCCTTAACCACTGACTAGTTGCGAAGCATGAACTATGACAAGAAAGTATTGATTTGCGCTGATCTGGTTGGGTAGAAATTTCTCATTGCTCAATTTACAGTATAAAAAGCAGCGGTGTTTCGGGCATTTGTCAAGTGTTCATGCCACCAGGACCATGCGCTGATTATAGCTTTGCAGCGAGGAAAGGGTTTTAGCCCGGAGCATTCAATTCAATTCACCTCAGTACCCTGCAATCAGCGAAGAGCCAAGTATCTTGGGTTGTAATCCATCAACCCAAGTTACTTAGCAGTTAAGCTTACCACCCCGTTTGGTTGAGCACTATCAGCAACTTAAATTGATTTTCTCGAAGCTTAATGCACAAAGAAAGACCCAACGATATGCATCCAAATGGGAATGCAGTTTAAATTATATTGGAGTCACTTGGTGGCTTCGTTTCATAATTGCTGCTCTGAAAGTAGAATTTTCAAAATTTGAATTAGACTTGTAAAAAAGATTCGTGTGAAGAGCCTCCTGTGTTGATTTCAACACAGTTATGGATTCCAACATATCCCATTGAAGGCTTTGATCGTTTGGGTACATTAATGCTCTTGTCTTGCTGTAACCTCATTCAGTACATGTAACGTTGTGGCTCTATTCTGAACCATTACAGTTTCGTGTTGACCGTCCTTGTAAGGATTTCATATCGAGGAAGGGTCCAAATGGATCTGACGGTTGCGATGACTCCATACCTGTTTGTTTTCGATTGCATTAGTTTCCTCTTTTTCCAAAGAGAGACTCCAAAATGAGCCAGGAAGAGCACTTGCTGCCTGCTGCAAATTGACATACAGCAAAGATACCCTGCAGAAGTGATGTCTATCTGCAGGCCTATACATGTATGTGAAGAATACTATGACAGTGCTCAGCCACGAAGTTTGCATGCAGCATTTAAGTAGGCTTATGCCTGATTAAGCGAAATTGGCTGATGCACCAAATGCCAACTGCGGCTATCAGAGGGTTGAAGTTGATTTAAAGGGCGGGTTAATGTTTTTCATGACGCGACCTACAAGCAGTCACATTTTCTGTGAACGCCCCTAATAATTTTTTTTTGCTCGTTGTTTAGTATCAGAGGGAAGTGGGGCGTTGCATCTGCATCTAATTGCAGGTTACTACAGTATCAAATCAAGAAATGCACAACAATACATGTACATGTACTTACATCAGTGTTAGAAATTGGATTCATCAATCCAGTTGATATTGTCAAGCGTATTACAAGCATGGCGCTGGCATTTATGATGAACATTAATAATTACTGACTCCAATTACGCTTGTGTGAAGTCCTTGAAGTCTCATTAAATCTCCTTTAGCCTTGTAGGCCTTGCGCCCTAAAGCCTCATACACACACACACACATTAAATATCCACTGAATTTATTGAAATCTTGCAAACTGCAGTCAAGTGTACCCAATTTGAAGAGATGCAAACCCCTCGCCCTTATGATTTATACTTGTAGAGTAATAGCTTCACATTGGGAACACCCATCACATTCTGTGAATTGAATCGTCAGGACATAAATTTGGCACGTGACCACCAGATTGAGATGAAGTGCAGATGGTTGAGCTGTGAAGGCTTAACAATGGTGTGGTTTGTTGGCAAGATGGACAAAATGTATTAACTTGGCTTCTTGTATGGAATGGTGTTTAGGACATAGCCTGACTAACTGGTGTAATGACTAAAATATTAGAATTCAATACTATGTACCAAAGCATTGCAATATGATGGCAGTCACATTGCAATTCTTTTTACAATCAGATTCATCTTACTGAAGTGATTGCAATCTTTTTGTATGGAATGACAATTTTTTTCATTTGGGAAGATGATTGAGAGTTGACAGTTGTTCTCCAAATTCAAAATTGAGTTGAAGGTTGAGTGCTCTCTCTGATAGATGAGTTTGTGTTCTCAAATTTCGCAGGTAACTCAGACTGCTGTATATATAGCTCACCATCCAAAGGAAGTTGAGGTTGAACTCTCAGAAGTCTTTCTCCGCTTGTATAGAGATTGGATAGTATCAACCTTGTAATCGATCTTTCCATGATATACACCGATGCAAAATGAATTTTATATCAAGATTGCAACGAATCGAGCTGTGATCTGCATCCATATATCAAGAATTCTCCAGGCTGGCAAACATGTCACAAGGGTGAAACTCTCAGCCGAAGTGCTCCAATCAGTGCTCATGGACATATTTCTGAACATGAGACTCGTCTTGCAACATTGATGATTGACTGCAATGATGGAAGACAGCCCTATATCACAATCCTTGTTCATTGGGACCTTGCTGATGTCATGTGTACCACAACCCATTGCATTTGTGACCATCACTTCTAAGACAACCTGCATATCTGCTGGATGGCTGTGGTATTTGACTACACAATAAGTGGTGAAATCTGTCAACAGCAGTTTACAAAATGTGTCATCACTACGATTCGTAGTGCAGCGGAAGTGCAAACATGATCTGAGCCTGTATAGCAGCTACCACAAGAACCTTCCAGTGAACCAACTGTTTGTTTTACCCTTAGCACCGGAGAAAAGGGTCGAATCCAATGACCAGAGCGAGGAGATGCCTGTATTTCAACCGAAGCCAGGGACATTTGCTGCTGATTGTATTGCGTTCATGGCCACGATTCCGAAATACGCTAAGATGTTGCCACTAAGGGCCCCTGGCTTGATGCCGCCGATGAGTACCATTGAGGTTGGAGTAGAAGGCAAGGATGTCCGTGATGGCTTCGACGACGACAACGAGGACCTTGATGAAGATTGTCATGAATACTGGTACCAGTGAATGCATTGTTTTAATAGGCCACAGTGAAGTTATTATAATCATGTGGACCTCTTGACTTAAACAGTATCATGTATTGAAGTCTCAATAAACTTTTGTAACAAATTCTTTGTATACAAGTATTATTTCCAGATATTTTACTTAATTTGTACTCTTACGTTGTTCACAAAGGCATTGCCATGTCGTTTGACTTCAACGTATGGCTGCAAACATGCTTTCGACATGCGCTATTTTGTCTGAGCAACATTACATGGTTACATCTCACTGTGATTCTACAGATTTTCCATCATTAAAGTTCCGATCCTGGTATTTTTGAAATTTTTGTAAAAACCTATCGAAGACTTCCCAGTGTGTCTTTCGGTTATGCCAGTCATTGAATTCACTGGCTATTTTAGCAGTCAGAACTCCCTCAACTCTTTGTTAAATTTCAAAGGTTGTAATCCAGTTTCTCAAATAATTTCGTCTATTGTGTTTCTGTCTCCTTTTTATGGGACTAAAATCTGCCATTTTTGATCGTTTTTGGTACTCTAATACAGTCATCCTTATTTATGATAAGGTTTGGGGCCAACACGATTTGGGTTCACAAATTAAATTTTATCCTTCTTCGCAACCGGACTAAAATCAGTCATGTTTTATTAAACTTTCCATAAAATTATAAATTTATTTGACCGAGGTTTGAAAACAACTATTTTAGTTGGGACGTATTAGTGGCAATGACAACTAACAACTAATTAGTTTATTCTAAGTTCGTTGATTGACAACTAACAATTAATGGCATAAGCACACACTTTCTGCACATTGCACACTTTCTGAACATTGAAAACATACCATACGATGGGTAAAATGTTATTCCATAAAGGCAACTATTTATATTGCGGTTACAATCATTTAAAAGCCAAAAATATGTTCCAAAATTATTGTCATTATAGACATGGATATTGAACTCTTCAGTGGGCGCACACTTACATTTAAAACAGTCATGATTCTCAACAATCCAAGTTGTGTTATGACTAGTTTTTGGTATTTAATTTGGGAACCAACAATAGGATAGTTTGATTCAACAGCACTATTCCCGGTGTTGTGTAAAACACAAAAATGACACGTGAAATTCATGTCATTTCTCTGACTTGTGTTCAACTTTGTTGATTATTCCTCTGTTGTTATTGTTTATGTTGAACGTTATTTTGAATCTTCAAAACAATTGAAGTGTTTCTGCAAAGCTTCTGGTAACCCAATAAAACGGAAAGCGATGACTAAGATAAATATTTGTTCTCAGTTGTCAATTCAACAACTTCGAATAAACTAATTAGCAGTCAGTTGACATTGCAAATAATTTTTCTCTCAACTCGAACAGTTAGTTGTTCATTCCAAATAAAGCTAAGCGTTTTACAAATTAATTGTGTATTGGTGATTAACAACTATACTGTTTTAGTTGTAACTAAATAACTAGTTTTTTAGTTCAGGGTTCATACGCACCTGGAAAGTCAGGGAATGTCAGGGAAAGTCAGGGAAGAGCAAAATGGTCAGGGAAAGTCAGGGAAGAGCAAAATGGTCAGGGAGAGTAACTTAGGGAAAACGACGTTTTTTGCTGTAAAATTAGGGAAAGTCAGGGAAAATAACAGTTTTTTCAACAAAATAAAATTGAAAAATAAATTCCATACCAAAAAATACCCAAAAAATAATTTTTTACATGGTTAATAATTATTTTGAGATTTCTGCTGACCATTTCCAAAAGTTGATATTAATAAACATTATATTTTTCTAATGAGGCAGGTTATAAGTCAGGGAAATTTACTTGGATTGTCAGGGAAAGTCAGGGCAATGAATTTGTAAATTTTAGTATGAACCCTGTAGTTCACCATGCCCAATTAACACTGGTTAGGGTGCAACGTGGCATAGCTGTTGGTTAGGATAGTTCGCATGCTGCACGCTCATTGGCGCGTGGTCACGTGCCCGGACGTTCCAATTTTGAAATTGAAAATGGGTCCCAGTCACGGTTTCCATGTCCAGCACAAAATTTTTCCCAAAATCGACTAATAATTCTCTAAAATTGGCAGCCATGGATGTTTGAGCAGAGAACGGTTTCCCATGAACTTGAGACGCTGAGGACGTGACATGTACAGAGGTAATGACTCCGACTCCGACTCGGGATCCTACTCCTCCGAGTCCGTCCACCAAATCTTCATCACCAGGGCGCGGTCGCACTACGCGGGACCCCGGAGGTCAAAGGGCAGGAGGGGCGCCAAAAAAGGCGGCCGGCGCCAGCGCGACACCCACGGCGCTGCGGTCAGTGACCTGGAGCCGTACGACCCCGTGACCTCCGAGCTCATGTCCGCACTTCCGGAATCACCACCGGTCAGCCGCGTCTGGGCCGCCGCTGCGCCGCCACCACCGCCGATGCCGCCACCAGTTCAACCGTGGTCGGCCAAGTCGGGCCCAGGCCTGGCAGGGGGCGAGGGCGGGATGCTGCCGCAACCCCCAGAATCAAGGTAATTAATGCAGGGGCTGTTATTTCCAAAGGTTGCCCTTCATTATTTTAATGAAAATGTTGTTCTTTTTGGCTGTTGTTTCCAAAGGTTGCCTTTCATTATTTTAATGAAAATGTTGTTATTTTTACCTGAAATGTGACTAACAGGCATCCGAAGTGCCCCCGCTTGTGATAAATTCATCTTTTAATTCATGTCTGGAAGAAAACCAGAAAAACACCCGAAATTTAATTTAATACAAATGCACTCGTTAGCCTACACCGGGGCAACACCATAGACGTCCAATATGGCTCCATCATAACATTCTATGGCGCTGCATCTGCAGCAAAGTCTTCTGCACATTTTCTTAGAGTCTGTTAGGGACCACTTCACTAGGATAGGTTAGTCAGGTTTGGTCAAAGGGGGGTCCAGAGGCACTAGCTCCCTGGCCCCGTGCCTTGGCATGGGGGGGGGGGGCGCAAGTCCTGGTCCCTAAAGGCCGGTTTACACGTTCATACAAATCGTCAAATTTTCTTTCAACACAGTTTGTCAAACTGGTGGGAGATTAG
>JAQFYZ010001345.1:0-24631 GCA_034695085.1 Cylindroiulus punctatus | reverse complement strand
GAATAAAAGACCAATGACCATCAATCAACCCCATGACCAAAAATAGACGTTTTATAGCTGATGAAATGCTACTTGGGCAGTAAAACTAGGGAGTAACTGAACGAAATCCTTTGCCATTGTTATACGGTGGATTAGATTTCAGTAGGCTTACTTTTATCGAGGTTTTTGTACATGTAACTGCTCCCATCACCAAATTGTAAGGCGATCTTCATCTTTCCGTAATAAAACCAATATCATACAGTATGTGGGTGTGACAAATCCTCTGCGCAACCAAACCTCAGACGGTACCTCAGACATGCATGATCTCGATCAGTACAGTCGGATTTAAATGTACCCTGTATGCCTACTTAATTATGTAAAGCACAACTTTCTGGTTTGCAAAAAAAAATGATGACTTGAAAGTGGGATCAGCGTCTTACACGTTCGAGGTCCTGTTTAGCAAGCAACACCTAACACGTTTTCCACACAAACACGCTTCTTTTGATGACATGTCCAGCGATGTTACCAAGGAACTAATTGCATTAATTAAGTTTTATATTTTTCAAGCAATGGAGCCACCATTCAAAAAACGCGCGTTGAGTGAGACAGAGGAGGCTAGCGCACAGATTTTAGAGCTGCCTTATAACATTACCAAGGACGACAAAAAGGGTTGGTGTCGGCAGAAGTTCAGAGAAGAATGGTGCAACGAGCCGCAGTTTGATGGCTGGCTCGAGGCTGTGCCCGAAGATCTCTTCCGTGCTTGGTGCAAATGCTGTCAGTGCACGCTGACAGTAGGTCGCAGCGAACTTTTGAAGCATGCACAAACGCAAAAGCACAAGAGAGCCATGGTCGACAACAACACATCCAGCAAAGTGCTCAACATCCTAGAGTCGTCAGCAGCTGGTGGCATGCTAGTTGCGCTCGGGCCTTCGATTGGCCACACGATTTTGCCCACTGGTCAAACTGTACATTTCAAGGGAGTTGACGAAAACGTTCTCAGAGCCGAACTCGGCATAACCGCGTTTGCAGTTGAGCACAACTTGTCTGGCATGGCAGTTCAACACATGTGCGAGCTGATCAGTGGTTTTGCCGAACACCCAGAGGTTCTCTCCAAATTGAAAATGAGTAAAACGAAATGTGCCGCCATTGCCAAGAACGTATTAGCAAGATCCATTCACGAAGAGCTGGACGAAGTCCTGAAACAAAACATTTTTTCCTTGGTGGTGGAAGAACCAATCACTGTACATGGATACAAGGTGTTTTGCTTGGTGGCGCGCTACTTTAGTGATTCCAGGAGTAAAATAAGGAGTGACCTGTTCGAAGCGTTTGCCGTTGAAGAGAGGGGAGTGAACACAGAGAACTTGTGCAAGGTGATCAAAGATATAATCGTAAAGCGGAAGGTGAGTGTAAGCTTCATGATAACAGTAGTTCTTGGTTGAGTTGATTCCAAGATTAATTTCCTGGTCATCAGATTTTTGTGTAACGATTTGAATGTTAAATGAAAACGTGACAATCTTACCTTTTATTACAGGTTCCTCTTCAAAATCTCATTGGCATTGCAGCCGACCTTGGTAGCCCATTGTATGGCGACTTGGAGCTGCTCAAATCTGAGCTGTTTGTCAAGAATGATGAAGCTATCATTTTCAACTGTGTTTACCACTCCATGACTACAGTGGCATCTGTGGCCATTGCTACCCTGCCCCAGACTCTGGACCAGCTGATGCTCTACTATGGCAATTACGTGATAGGCAATACCAAGTACTTTGGCCCACTCGGGCTGTCCGACTTTGGCTCTTCGGGAAACAAACTGCCGTTCGAATCGTCCGATTCCTCGCACTGGCTCGTAACTGTGGATTGCGTCAAAGAGCTGCTGATGAACTTCTCCACTCTGACGTCCGTTCTGCATAAGGATGCTACGGAGGCGATCTCTCAGTTTGGAGAGGAACTTCTCACGGAGATAGTCAACCCTTTCATCAAAGCCTACTTTCTCTTCCTAAACCACGTACTCACCCTGGTGCATGACATAGGCCAGCTGTTCCAAGCGGAAGCTGTCCTTATCCATCATCTGCTTAAGGAATGCCAAGGCCAGTTTCGGCTGATCTGCCAGCACTTCATGACCCCCTCTGCCTTCATGGTCGAAGACCTAACCAAGGTGGACCCTTACTGCGAGCAGAACCTCCTCCCACTGAAAGACGTGTTTGTCGGGAACGACTGCCAGGATTTCATCAAGGAACTGGATCCCGAACTGAATGCGCAATTCTTGACCCATTGCCGCATGTTCTTCCAGGCGGTAGTGCAGGAAATTCTGAATCGTGTGCCACTCAGCAGCCCCGTGCTAGATCATCTGCTCTTTTTGGAGCCGGAAACAGCTCTGAAAACAGATGGCCGGACTGCTCTGCCATCCCTCGACGCTTTGGGCTCAAACTTTCCACGTTACATCGATTGCAGTAAGCTCAAGGATGAGTGGCTGTCTTTGCCGCAGTACTTTTCAACTTCGGATGCCGACGAACTCAAAAAACTTCCCATCGACTCCATGTGGGGCATTATTGCCGACATGAGAAACGCGAGCGACGTGCCGGCTTTTCCCATGCTCGGCAAACTGGCCAAACTCACCCTCAGCCTGCCGCTGTCCAACCATGAGGTGGCTTCCATTTTCAAAATGCTTGTCAGCCATCAGCAAAATATCAAGTCGGGTAACCTGACAAGCACCCTTCAGACAACCCTGCCCCTGAAGTGCAGCATGAAACAGGACGCTGCCGACTGCTACAAATTAAGGGTGTCCAGCAAGCACCGCAAATTCTACAATATTGAGATAACAAAGAAAGAAGAGTTTCCGGAGGATGAAGGCGTGTTTGCCGTAAACGACAGCTAGTTTTGAAGCCAACTGTTGATTAGCTATTGATTGGCTGATTGATATGGCTAACATAGCATCCTATGAGAATTTGATGAGCCTAATGTTTTAGGCAAAACTGCGTTGTTGAAGGTTAGCTGTTACTACAAAATACAGACTTAATTTTGCATGGTATGTAAACAAGTGCAAACTTGTTGTTTTGATCAGCAGTGTTTTACAGTTTATTTGTCATGAACAAGAATGCAGACCCATGGATAGTGCTGTAGTATGATTAGTTTGATTTAAATAAAGTTAACGGTATCACCCCATATAAGTTAAACTTCACTTACATGTACATGTATGTAAAAGAAAATTGAAGACTCGAATTTCAATATGATCTATGTGCCAAATATATGTTTGTGAGACAATCAACAAAATGTTGCAACCAAGGCCATAAAATTTGAATATTATGTGTTTTGTTTTATAGATCTTCTATGTTTACATGGAGATCTGAAGTGAAAAAAATTGATGACAATATTTGAAGGCATCCCCAATGCATGACTTACTTAGATAAAATGTAACTAAAGTCGATTTCTGTTAAATTCTGATGGCACATATTGATTTAATACCAAAGTCGCCATGTGATTTCTTGTGAAATTCAACTTTTCAATTTGATTTTTAAACTTTTATTTCCCGCTTGAAGTTAAACCCGTGCATAGATGGCGCCACCTACATGACACACTGTATCTAAGGCCACAGCCCAGTTCATAAACAAATCCATTGTGACGTCATCGTGGGCATCTCAATTTCCGCCTTTTCGTTAGCCACCGTTGCATTTCCTCAATGCCAAATGCTTTAATTTTCTAAACGGACCTTAAAAATCTCCCCTATAAGTTAGACTGCGATCTACATATCTTTGACTCAGTTGTGCACCTGGGCACGAACCCAGCAACAAAAAAACTGGGTTGTCAATGACGTCATCATGACGTATTTCGAACGCTGCGTTTTCTCCAATCAGCTGCCAGGACCCTCTGACGTCACCCTCGCTTCGCTCTCGTTGTTGTGGTTGCACCGAGGTTGGAGCTTGTCGTCTTCGGGGTTTTTGCTGTTTTCAAGTGTAACATTTTATTTTCGCTAGCCGTTTTTCCTAATTTTGTACATATTTTTCATCGTTCGTATTCTTTGGGTAAGTCCCGTGCTGTAGCACGTTCAATTTTCCTAACGGTAGGAGCGAAATTGGTGGTTTTCCGTTTGACAGATCCTTGCTCGAAACAACCAACAGCTGATCGCCCAGCCATGGCAAGGTCGAAATGTTAAACCCATTTATTCGCTGAATGCTTCCCAATTTAAATCAACGCCAATTTCGTTTAGAATTTTCTACCCCTATTTTGACCATTCGCCAGTCTTGGGTTAAAAATTAACGATTTTTTGGGGTTCCAAATTCAACCCCATAATTTCGTTTTCGACAAAAAAAACCCGTTGCATTTGGAAAATTCATGTTTTCTGCATGTTTGCTTGTCGTAGCTTCTCCCTACTGTTTTCTCCTGTTTTCGTGTTTATGTTATTAATTATGCATCGGATTATTTTCCTGGCGAATTAGCTCGGTGGGTGTAGTTTATTGCAACCTACTTTTTTTTTTCGTAGACCTCTGCATTTATTACCCTCTATGTAATAGGTAGGACAACAATGGACTTTTCCACGCTTATGGGTAGGATTGATGTTGTGGGGAAAGAGTGGGCTTGCTAATCTGAGGGTAGCTTGGGTTGGGTCAACTAGGTTGGATGTGTAAGGGGCAATCCATAAATTAATTTCCAGGAAAGAGGGGAAGGTATTTCTGGTATAAATACACAGGAAGGAATGCGTCGACCTGCTTTGAGGCTAGAAAGCAGCACTAGCTGGAGAAATACACGTTGTGTTGGGTTATTTAAAATAATGAATACAATAGAAGATGTACCTGCAATCCAGCATATAAGGCCACACCGTGATAAGGGGTAAATTCTCTAAGACCGGAATCTGAGCAATCCATATACCATCGAAATATTGAAAGAATGGAAATTGAGAGCACAAGAATATACAGAATTATTCATCTGTGGGTCATGATCTGTGAAAAGATTTTTGCTATAATTACTTTTGTTTCATCCAGATTGGGATGTTGCCCGCTCATATTTCTCAGCTTATTTCAGAAAGGGAACGAATCAAAGTCAACTACCAGGGATTTCTGCAACCTCCTTTCGAGCAATTTATCATTTGCAACATATGCTGTGACTTCTAAAAAAAAGTGCAGCGAAAATGTTTTAATAACAATTTTTGGGTTGGCACCCGAGGCTCGGTTTAATTCAAGGTTCACAGAGTATTGCTCTGGGATCCGACTGCTTTGGATATTTGCCAATTTAAAAAAATATGGGGGATGCATTTATAAAGTGTATGTGCATTATGAATGGCAGTGGAATAATCTTGTTGCTGGCTAATTGGTGGCCTATTTCAACACATTAAAATTTCTCCATTGTAAGATAATACTGCGTTTAGTAAGATGTGCAAGAATACATGTGCCAGATGTTCAAAGGTATTATTGTGCAAAAAACACCTTCAGTGTTATTCTTTCAATCAATGACAGTGCATAGACACTACTCATTGAAGTAATAGTTTGTGGTGCTTGTTAGCAACGAATTTTAAATATTACCTAATGTGGGAGCAATGTGAGAAGAGGTGCAACCTCGGTACATGTTGCCTTGGCAACTGATTTAAACACTGAATGCATGTATCTCAGGAAGTGAAGTCTTGTCAGTTGTTTTAGGTTTTGGTGTTAGTTTCCTCATTAATCATTGTTTAGTTCAATATGATGTTG
Source organism: Cylindroiulus punctatus (assembly GCA_034695085.1). Lineage (NCBI taxonomy): Eukaryota > Metazoa > Arthropoda > Diplopoda > Julida > Julidae > Cylindroiulus > Cylindroiulus punctatus. Next base: position 18,977 of record JAQFYZ010001345.1, on the reverse strand, counting down.
CTACAGTTTTCTCTGAATGCAAAATGATATTTATGGGTTCTCAATTTATGGCTGATTGTTTGAATGATTGGTGGGTAATAATGGGTTAAAACGATGACCTTCCTAATCAGGAGTATGGAAAACGTTAAGTATTTATAGCAACCAGTAATTCGATAAGTCGTTTCAGTATCTATATCAGGATTTCGGTACGCAAGTCTTGTCTAGCATCATTTTCCACCATAGGCGGAGGAACTATCTAGCTCAGTGCAGTCCCAACCTGATCAAGCTGATCTGCCCACATGATTTCCGGTCTTGGGCTTTTTATTTTGTCTACTGGTTTGATTAGCATTTAAATGCATTGCTTTGCCCACCTTACTCAGCTGCGAATTTGGGGTTGTTAGCTCTGCACACCTGAATTATGAATGTTTGTAGGCAACCGATCGATACTGACTGAGCAATCACTATACAATTGTATTTCAATCCAGGTAGACTCCCACACGGAAACTAATTTTACTTTGATCAGTTTGGCTTTACTGCTGTGCTGCATTCGTTTCGTCATATGGCAGAGGACGTCATTGCCATAGACAGAACCTTCTTGGAAGTTGGCAAGACGCCCAGAATTTGAATTTTGCTGCTACTTAAAAGGAAATTGGCGAACTTACATGTAGATTAGCCTACATATTTGTCTACTGCAATCAAATAATTTCCGCACGAGGAAATGGTAACAGACACGTTTGTTTCTACATGTAATTGTCACCTGTCAGCCAAGGACAGACAGCATGTCTTTTGTAGTACCCTCTGCAGCCAGAAACTACTTTTCGTGAAATCATTAACTTGCCATTATTTTTCGTCCGATGTGCTTGGGGATATCTACAATACAAAAATTACCTGCAGAGATTCTGATAAATGAAAACTAGTTTAATACAGGGACCCAGACTTTGAAAATCTGGAATTGTGTGGAAAAATTTCATCTCTGGTGAAGATGTGTGTAGCATCAAATCTCAGTATTATTCATGCGAATATTTTTTTTCTTCCAAATTTATTTACTATTTCATCATTATTACTTATGTCTATTTAAATATGTTAAAATACCACATTCGTTCAATTGCTTTATAAAATTATCATAATTAACACACTTTACGAGTCACACACTTACGAGTTGCAAGCTGCTGACTAATCTAATGTAGGTTGCCTCCGGGAACGACGTCATTCGTCACGTCTAAAGAACGTGCATCAAAGCGGAAAGGTCAAGATGAGCATCTTTTTAAATATATATTTTTTTTGCAATGAATACGAGCCCTATTTCTACTTTGCCAGCATGCACAAAAGAAGGGAAAATCCATCTATTTTTGGCATTAAGTTTGAAGGGTAGCTAAAAATGCAAGCTAAACTTTCTCAGTTGTGCTGTTTGCAAGGTTTTTATATCAGGAATCCTACCTGTGCCCTTCTGAATGATAACTTATGAAGTGAAAGTGGAGCATTTATTTTTTGCCAAAATGCGTTTAGCTATTGCGGGATGGACAACATAGAAGTTTTAACCTGTTGCAGAATCTTGTGCCATGCATGTACATGTAATTGTATATCTAAGCTGTTTAGATGATATTATGTACTCAGTGAGTAGGAAATTCCCCTTCTTACGGTAGGAGTATCCATACGCCCCATGAGTTCATTTTACAAATTATAACATGTCATTGCATAATTCGTAAGAGTGGTTATACGCTTCCAGCAATGCATTTTGACTAACCATGCATTAGCTCAACAAATGCCAAGCATTAGCCATGCATAACCATGCATGTTCACTGAGTATGCCTTCTAGAGAAATCATCTCGATTTATTTACAGAGGTCTTTAATCGCCACATTTCAAGGTAAATAATGCAAAAAAAGCTATCTGATCAAATTTTCCGACTGCATGGCCTTCTGCGCAGGCCGTAATTTGTTTTTTTTGGACGAACTTTTTAAACTCTTTATTTGGGATTGCAAGTACGAAAACTTAATTATCGTTATCTGTTTTTCATTATTTCCTATGGATGTGGGCTTTTACGTGTCCAGGTTGTTAATGCAATTCGAAAACGCAGACAGGAAGGGTCATTCAAGAAATGCAGATACCCATGCTCTACTTCCTGGTTTTTTTGGTGCTCACTATGCATAGTAAGCACTGTATAAATAGCCAGCTATCGGGGCATCCATCCACTCATTCAGATGTGTAACGCTTCGATGCTAGGCTTTGCCGACCCCAATAAATGGTCCTTTTTTTTTACTACGGATAAGCTATATGCGTCATATCCCGTTATGTATTGAGGATTACTGATTTTGCATGACTTGGTCGGCTATAGTAGCTGTAGACTGTAGTGATGCTGAAACAGTACTTGAGCTGAAAATTTGGAAACCTAAAATAAAGGAAAGCTTTGAAATTGAAGCTACATCATGCTGTGGGATTTCGGGAAGGCTTGTGACCCTAGTGTAATTTTTTTCATTTGCCTTGTGTGTGCAACGTTTTCTGATTATTAAAATGTATTGGTGCCTTGCTCCAGACAAAACCAAGAGGATTATCTTGACATCATTTGCGATGGAAAAATCCTGTAAAAAATCGCAGAGATAAAAAAATTCTACGAATCTTTGCAAACTCCCAGCAAGTTTTCATCCCCTGTACTGGCTACTGGGTTTGTAGTTTATGGGTTGCATAATTTAATGTAGCTTTTAAGCTTTTGAGCAAAGGTTGTAAAAAGTGCATTTTTTAGTGATCCTACTACGCCAATGCTCAAGCAATTAATATTAAAACAAATAAAAAAAAACTACACTGAATAGAAAAAACAACTATTGATGTGCACCTGGTTTTTCTCTATACTAACCTGCAATTTATACAGCTGTATTAGTTGAAGTAGATTTGGGTGTCGACAGCAAGGGAGCGCATGCATGGGGTAGAATGGCACTGTTTATTAGTCATATAACTGTGTAATTACACACATTCGATGTGTATATGTATATAGGTCTCATTAAATCGGTAAACATTACATAAATTCCGTCAGTCGCAAACGAGTCTTGACAATGAGCTTGTCATGTGCAAATGGGGATAGAAGTCATTATGCACAGATATATGACCCATTGATTTTATGGTTTGTATTTCCAGGTGCTGTCCATCAATCAAATATGTTCAGCAGCTTTAGCGCGTATTTATTCGGCAGCAGCAGTGCCAACGTTGAAGATGACTGCGAGAAAGAAAATGAGTTCACGACTGAGGAAACTGATGGTGACTGGCTCATCGTCGATTCATGCAGTAAGTAATTTTATCCTGTGTAGATTATCACATCAGTTCTTAGTCATGAACGTCTCTGTGAAGTTTCTTGTCATTATTACGATATGTTGCTACCTCTTCATGTTACGGGTATCATTTTGAATGCCGATAGATTTGATATAGGTCATTGTAAGGGTGCAGTCAATATGCAAGCAGTGATGAAATAATTTTCAGTTCTCAAGTGATCATGAAAGTGACGATTCATTTCAAACTGCTTTGAATGGCGAACTGTCTGTCATTGTGTAATTTGTATCGTATGTGTTGTGGAACCCCTATAAGGTATCGCTATAAACAGCGATCAAAACTTGACAACTTTGGGTAGAAACCATAATCATCTTCTGAACTAAGGAACTGCTCTCTCAAGTTCATAAAAATTGTTATCGTGTACTCAGGTTGTTCATGGAAGCCATGTCGCCAACATTTGGTTGGCTCATTCTCTCTATTTTTAGTTATTATTATTATTACTATTTTGCGAAATGCTTGTTGAGCTAGAAGAACATTCGTTCAACAAGATTTTGTTAAGTTGATGTCGTACAGTAGAAATTTGGAAGATATCCAATGCCAAAAATTACAAATATTTCAAGGCACGTGAACAGATAGTATGACATTGACATTTTCTATAATAATTCTAAGTAATCCTTGAGAGAAATAAAAATACGGTTGAAAGAACTTTCGACATCATTTTATTACAAAAGTACATCTTAAAAAAACCACATGTGTTGTCCTTGTCAATAGCTGCAGAGCTTTAGTTACTATTCTTGCTTTTTACTTGACGTAAGCTTGAACGTGACAGAGTCAAAAATGTACAAGTCTTGAAAGCTAAAATCCAGATATGGCTCTGCAGAACACCATCCAGTTATGGTTGCAGTTAGTTAGTATTAGCATAAGATTTATGTATCGTTTCATTAACTTATCGAGTACAGCTTTTTATTTAAACTTGAGTTGACAGTTCCATAGATCCTTGGTGGCATTACTTGGCAAGTGCATGTATCTTCTCCTGAAAATAACTCCTCTGTTGCCGAGATTGGGGTGCCCGCTTTTTGCACGAAGCGATCCTCCGAACCGACCCTCTTCCACGCTACTTCCTGAAATTTATTTAAGCAACCCAGAAATCCTGATTGCCAAGGTCGTGTGTTAATACTCCCTAAGTTATTTTTGGCTCCACTGCCAACAGATGAAATAAAATGATTGCTTTTTTCAATGCAGTATATTCTGCGCTGCATCTGCTCATATACATGTACATGTATAAAGGACGAATTTACACGTACAGTATATGATACCTGGTGAAATTGTTTACTTTAGTCAATTTACGGTAACTAGTAATGAAACGACAAAATATCAAAATGTTGCTTGAGAAAAACTGATTTCCATTTTGTTGCTCCAGTTTCAAATTCGTCAATTTTCGATGTTTATTGGATTTGTGGGAGTTTTGACCACGATTACTGATTTCTGTAAAAGCCCTTTTCAGAAATTTTCACAGTTGGGGAAAAAAAAGCGTACATGTCATTCATTGTGTTCGCCTGCATCATTTGTAGTAGTTCTTGAATCTTAAGTTTCCAGCTAGAATATACATGTATATTGGATAATCATTTATTAGGATAAACCGTGAACAACTACTAAGAGTGACTTTATGGAAATAAGGTGTTGATTCCAACTTTTATTTTATTTGTTTTTACAGAACAAGAAACTAGATTAAGTCCAGAGGACGACGAATTGCATCAGCATCAACCTTTAAAGGCTTACGATAATTACAATGTGAACAAAAATGATAAAGTTCTGCAGTCGAGCAGTAACACGCAGAAGGAGAATATTGGCCTTCCTGCCTGGCTGCAACACTTACGGCGTCCTAAAATGATAGAGGCCCAAACGACTCCTGCTGCCCCCAAGGCCACTGAACCATGGCTATATGACAGCTGGTTCATAACTCCCCCATCTTGTTTCAATGCAGGCCCGGCTTTCCTTGTCCACACTTCGCCTCTGGAGGATCTTCTCATAGAACATCCCAGCATGTCCGTTTATGAAGGGATCAATGCAGGCGTTGAAGTCAATCAAACCCCTAAGCCAACTCCACAATCATTTATAGAGGACGTATTTGCTGGGGACGATAATACTAATTTCTGCTATATCCAAGCCCGAAAAGCCATGGAAAAACGAGAGGCTGCCGATATTGAAAGGCAGGCCGAACTTCTGGAAATTTTTAAGAAAATGTCTGGGAATCAAAAGGCAAGCAAAACACGTTAATTGGTTTAGAAAATCGTATGTCATTTCATCTATTCGAACATTTGCAATCATGACACCTAATTAACTGATTGCGAGGTTATGTATAAGTACACGAGAGTTTTCTTTGCTATATTACGGTGTGATTTGATCGATCCTCGTCCTTTGTGGTAAGGCTCTGCAAAACACATTCAGTGTGATGTCGCACTCAAGGAAAAATTGTTAATTTGATTAAAATGAAACAGATCGAGATTAATGTTGACGAATAACCAAGTGCACATACTATAAGTCAGTGCCAAGATTGCATTTATATGTTGATGACAGTTCCACTTATAAGTATGCTAGTATTCTTTTTAATACTTACTTTAAATTAATATTTTTAACAGATTCAAGTTCGACAGGAGGCGAAGTTTGTGCATGGCAAGCAGATGGAACGCCACAACAAGGCGCAGGAATTTCAGTCAATTGGAAAACGTCATCGTAGAAAAGACTTCATGAAAAGCCCAAGTGGTAAAAGCAATAATCGCAAATATTGACCCTTGACTCGCTTTTAGTCTCGACTTGTCAACCTGGACCCATCTCATCACGATCGCGGAATATCATAGGACTATTTATGATTTTTATTTGTCCATGCTTTTACTTAAATGCCTATTTGAGGTTATGTATATTTCTCTTCTTAGCGGGTCGTCAGCAAAGACGGCACTGCTGACACTGGCAGCGTTTTTAACCCTTTTATCAAATCTCTGTACAACCACAACAAATATGCATGCGTGTATAGTTCTCATATGCTTTTAAATTATTTACACAAGGACATCCATCACGCTAATCATCGCCTGGCCCGTCATCTTTTGGCTGGCATGGCTTAACATCTCCCATGTGATATTATAATACTGCCAGGAGCGACGCCAGCCGCCGTTCTCCATTTTATCGAGTTGTGTTGTACATACAGTTTGAATGAGATGGACGCATGATGGCAACTCCTGCGAAGCACACTTTTTATTCGAGAACGCTACGGAGTTGCTTGCTGCGTCCGAGTATTCCCCAGATATTTATGAGATTTTTATTTCTGCGTGTGTCCATTTAGTGTGAAAGGGGGAGAGAAGTCTGGATGTCACGTATGAATTTTAGAATGGTGTACGGTGGATTAGATTGAATAGAATCGATAGCCTATATACACATGTGCACAAATATATTTACATAGTGGAATGTAAGTGGATATATGCTTAAAATGAACTAGCCTTGCATGTTTGCTACAAATGGCTCGCGATTAATTTTTGCAATCGAAATGTTGACTCGCAGCTCACTGTTTCTGCACCACGGGCTTGCTGTGGCTCGGAAGTAATTGCTTGCTAATTCTGGGCCTAGTTTAGGAGTGGGGTGGTAGTAGATTTGAGCTAGCTTTTAAAGCTGTTAATTTCTAATCGTCTTGTGAATTATTTTGTTCCTAAAACCTGTATCAGGAGTTGTGAAAAATTAAATACCACACAATTCCAGAAATTATTCCCATATGTTGAAAACTATGGCTATTCATATTTGGAATTTCAAGTTCCTGTAATAAGTAAAGTTTATAAAACTGATCACATGTAGTTTTTTTTATCTGAGAAATGTTTTAAAAAAATCGGTCCCTAAATGCTGTTTATTAGTAGCTACCTGTATATGATTTCTAGTTTTCCTTCTGCGTATAATGTATGGGTGCTTTCTATGGACATGTTGTATCTCTTGTGTTGTTTAAATTAACTTAATCAATCAGCCCTAATTGGTTATACGATTACTCAGTTTATGTAATTCTAAAATTTCAGTCCATGGTATTAACTTCTGGTAACCTTTTAAAGAAATAGCTTTCTGGTTAATGCATTAAATTGTGTAAGTTATTTGGTGCACTGGAGAGCCATTGTTGATCTTCCCTCTATACAAATGCAAATTTACTTAGTAGAAATACTGATACCTTGTGGGCATATAATTTAGTTAACCGATTTGTTCATTTTCCTCTTGCACCGTTTCATTTTGAAATTTATGTTTTATGCCACTAACTCTGCACATATAATTCCAACTTTTTAAACCACCTTTGACCCCAATATTCTGTAGTAGTCACATGTATATGTCAGTGAATAGAAAGTTTGTTTTGAAATATCTGCAATTATGAAAGTAGTACATGGTCATTTTTTTCATTTTTCGGATATTCAATAACGAAACCTTAATTTTTTCAAAGTCTGGACTTGAAAATTGTTTTTAAATCTTTATAGGTTTCTTTCATTTTTAATTATACAGTGTATCCTTGGAAAATTTGTTTTTCTGCCTGTAATTTCAGTGTTGAGCTTCACTGTATAGCAGCAACTTAAGTACAATGTATAAGAATCAACCACCAATTCTTGGCATGGTGTAGAAATGATCAATGTTATATCGAGTAGTTCAGGAAACCGTTTATAGTCAGGGTGTGTTTGTTTGTTATTTAAAATTAAGCGGATCAATCAAACTGGTTCTTCCTGATGATTTGTGAATGTCAGATTATTTGCGTGTCAAATGTCAATTACAGGTCTGGAAAACCTCCCTTTCCTTATATTTGTAGTTTTAAACCATTTTGTGTAGTTCACTTGGATGTTAATTCAATTTGTAACCATGCTTTAATGTCATTTGAAAGAGGCATCTTTTCCATTAGAATGTAAGTTGGGATTATTTATTAAGTGTTGCATCATGAAATTGAAACTACGAGCTCCTCTTATAAATTGGAAGGTTGTTTCACAAACTGCCTAAAGCGAGATGCTTTCATCGTTGTTATTGTTGATGCACTACTTTCACTTTCTCTTGACTTGTTAAAGCTTGATATCCACAGAATGTACCCTATTCGGGAGTAATTTAGAATGACACCAATTTAAGTTGATTAAAATTGTATCGACATCATGTATGATTTTTTTGAATTCATAACATCGTTTCGTTTTATTGTGAAATAATGTTTTATTTATACCTATCCAGAGATTTGAATGTATTTCAAACATTTCTAGTGCCATAACAGGGTTCCCAAAAACCTGGACAAGTCAGGGAAGTTGTAAAGGCCTGGAGAAATCAGGGAAAAGTCAGAGAAGATTGATTTATTTTAAAAAAGTCAGGGAAATTTAAAAATTCTCTTGGTACATTGGTACATTGATCTCAGTCGTTTTGAATTTTCCCGCTCATACTGGCGCGCGTAATTTATGAATGACCCTCCTTTTTTTAAAAAATGGAATAATAATAATTATGATGCTATTTTTAAATTACGATGATAAACTCAAAACTAAAAAAATTTGCTGAAACTACTGAAGGTAAAGTGAGTGTTTTGGTTATAAAAACGGGAAATAATTTCCGAAAAGATCTCCCGCTGTTTCCGCGTTTACACGTAACCCGCCAAAATCTGGTACTCCTGCTTGAAAGATGGAACCTTCTGATGTATGTTGATTTTCTCTTTGATTGATTTTTATTAGTAGCCTAATTCGTTAGTTTCTTCGGCAAAACATATGCACATATTGTTTAATGTTTCCAGATGTTGTACTTGTACTCAATCAGCTGTATATGTCAGCGTTTCTAAATTTTATTTCTACTAGCGATCAATGGTTTAATAGGCCTATTTCTTTGTCGATTCCATCGAAATGGTATGTTTGCTTCTTGTTACTTGAAGATTTGCACTTTATTGTCTTACCCGTTTGACACCATCAAATGAGACAGACCATGTACAGATCCCTTGATTGTGAAGGTTGTTGGCATTAACATATTTAAGGTTCATACTCGCATGTCGACTTCGATCTGACTACACTGTATGTCAAAATTTTCTAAGAAAAAAATGGTGCTAAAAGTGACACAACTGAAATTGACTGAGTGTGCTGTCTTTATAGAATTTAGTGCCCACTTTCCATGCGGGTGGTTATAAATGAACCAGTTTTCATAATGCATTGAATTGAATTCATTACTGCTGCCATCAACAGTCGGCACCAGTGATGCCATGGGGTTCAGGGTAAACAATTATAAATCACGCAATCCAGAATAAGGAAAAGGGTAAAAACAAATCAATCTGTTATTACGGTATCATTGCTAAATTGACTGCCAGCAGCTTGTGGCAAGTTTTTGGAAGTCTTCGCCTCCAAACGTCATAGGGATAGACAAGTTTTATGCCATTCTCAGCTACTTGTAATTTTCTCTAATACATGTATCATTACTTTTTCAAGCATATACCGGTACTGTACTGGTATATGCTGCAGTAGGTCGAAAGGTTTTTCTTACTGATCGTATAATTTTCCTTTTCGTGGTTACGTCAACAATTTTATTGACGTTATTTTCAGGAGTCTACAGCAAAAATGGGATTAACTAAAAGGTAATTTTTTCCTTAGCCAGACCTTTTTTATAATTCATTCATTTACTCAAGAATGGTGATGCCTTGGGACTTTATGAACTGTGGAGATCAGTTGTGTCATATATTCTTCATTTACGATTTGTTTAATGCTCAGGAAACCTACTAGGGCAAACTGCATTATAGATTCTGATAAAGGCTCTTCAAATTCTGATACTGAGGCCAAAGAGCAGATGCCACCTTCACCATTATCCACCTCCTCCAAGGTGGGAGATAGCCACGATGGTGACATGCAGAACAATGAGGATGACAGCGAGCAGGATAAAGATAGCGAATCCATTCTCCCTGAAGGTAACCAAATTAATATCCAGTTTTTTCTTATCAACTAATCCTCTCATTGTCCTGTGAATCCACTTAAATGTGTATTATTCAAGATACAAGCCCATTTGTGTCTGTTTATCATGTAATTATGCCACTCGCTTTTTAGAACATCAGCATAGACTTTCTAAATGTTAAGAAAGACATGATCATCACCAACTATTGGGCTGGTGTTTTATTTCAGTTCCATCAGTCAATCTCCCGCGTTACAAAAATTATTGTCAAAATGTTCACCTTTGCATGACGTCTCTTTTGTCTTCTGCAACATTAACCTCTCAGAAAGAGTTTCAAAATTGCTTTGTCATTAATCAACAATAGAAGTTTATTTAAAAGTCTTTGGTACTAAAAGAACTTGTGCCTTTTTCCTGTGCAAAATGTGTTTACTTTCATTGTTGTCTGTCCATTTCCACTTGAATTGTTCAACTATTTAAATTCATTGTGCAAGGATCTTCTCATGCCGTATATCCCTGGTGCTAAGTTTTATTTCAAAACTGAAGTGTGCAATTGATTATTGGCATTCATATTTCAGGTGCAATTAATATTTCCATTATCAGGTGATTGGAAATTCAAGAGTTTGTTATTTCTAGGCTCCGTTTTGGTTGTTGCAGAAGCTGTGGATAAAATCAACAATCCATTTAAAAAGAGTGCAGAGTTTAAAGCAATTTACAAAAAGCTAAAAGGTATGTTTACAAAAAAAAATGTTATTGACACTAAGTCTCCACATTTTAGGATTTTCCTTCTTGTAGGGGATTACGTGAGTTAACCTTTTTTGTGTGAACTTTATGTATATTTGAAGTAGCTAAGCTTTTCATTTTTTAGCTGAAGGAAATGTAGGAGAAATGATAATTTGTTGTACATCTTGCTCAACACAAATTAACCACAAAATGACTGGAACAGTTTTCGTGCATCCATTACTTCATGTTGTTCTTTGCAAGGTAATATATTCTAACATTTTAATAAGTATAGTGCAAGTTAAAAATTGTCATATGCATGGCATAGACAATATTAGCAGAATACTATTTTTGGAAATTGATTTTCAGATGAACTCCAATTCAAACTCTTGAATTTCATAATACAGAAAATTAGCATGTTCGTTAAAATAGGTCAATTTATTAATTTCAGAAATGTCTGAATTTCTACAACAGTGGGGGATTCACGAAGGATGAAAATGGCATTGATGAATATTGCCGTTGGTGTGCCGAAGGAGGTGATCTACTTTGCTGTGACACATGTCCACACGCATTTTGTAAAGCATGCATCAGACGTAATCTTGGCCGCAGTGAGTTGTCCAAAATTTCCAAACTGGACGAATGGCAGTGCCTAATTTGCGATCCATCGCCACTTCTGGATCTGCAAGCAACATGTATGCTTGTGCTTAATTACTTGAAAAAGGAATCGAAACGGACAACTGAAAAAGGTTTGTCTCACAAAAGGTCTTTGTTTTCCTCACCTTCTGTAAATATGAGCCACAGGGTGGCCATTGAAATCTGCATGGAAAACGCTGTGCAAGCTGGCAGATTCCTTCGTGATGGAGTTGGGTTGCTCCGTAAAAAGTTAGCACATGCGAATGAGCCAAACATTTATGCTGAGCGTGTTGGCAAAAAGCTAAAGAAATTCCTAGAAGTGACTAAAGAAAATCTTGACTCAGTTGGTAGAGCAGTTGACAGAGAACTTGCAAAAATACTGCCAGTTGAACAGTCAAACAAACTTCCAGCAGTTGATAATGTAACTAAACCGAAGCCAAGCAGCTGTTCCAAACACCAGGAACCTGCAAAGATCATTCCAACTAAAAATATTAAAGCTGAGATCTCAGATAGCACCGATTCAGATTTCCAGCATATGGAACCAGAAGATAACACAGTTAATCGTCGTGAAACTGAAGTTGCCAAAGAGCCACTGAAAGAAAATTCAAAATGCAGCATTAAAAATCCAGAAGAAATGATTCACAAGGATGGCCAAGAAACGACAGTAAAAGAAGAACCATTAGACTATGATGAATTTTTGGATAATGTTGAAGCAGCCTCACCAGATACTGATATCAGTGGTGATATCACAGAGGAATACATCGAGGAATCGGAGTCTGTGGAAAACGTCACTCCAATTGACGACAATGTGCAAGAAGAACATAGCAATGTTATGCCGTTAAGTGGCGATGAAGTTGATGGCGATGCAACCATCTTGGATAATGATGCCACTCTTTTGGCCCCCAATGTTGTCCACCTGAAAAATAATGACACAAACCGAAAGACCAAAAGCATGAAGCCTACAAATGTGGGTAAGAAAGGTGGAATTCATAATCTTGAAAATGGACTCAAAATTGTGCTGAAAAAAATGCCCGCAACAAATGATCTAGATCAAGAGATTGTGAAAAATGATAAGTCTAAAAGGAAAAGAAGCAAGCGAAGCCAGGCAAAAGAATCTGAGAAACCAGGGGGCAAGCCATCTAGGACCACTCTGAGAAATCAAAAGAGAGCAACAAGTGTTGCTGAAAAAGATTCGATGGAAAATTTGTGTTTGGAAGATAGTATTACTGCTAATGCAGATAATAATGGAACTGTGTCATCCCAGATGGAGTCCAGTAAAGGAAATAAAAAAGGAGTAGAAGATCTGGAAAGTGAGCCAAACGATACACCAAATGGAATCGAACTGAACGATATTACTCATAAACTCGTCACCACAGATCAATGTTGTGATGAATCAAATAGCGACACTGAAACGTTGGCTGGAGATAACCTTGTTGCAGAAGTCGTTTACAATTCCCCGACAGATAAATCGGATGATGAAAAACGATGGGACATGCCAAGGAAAAGGCGCTCTTCGGGAAGCTGTGATGTCAGCGATGCCGAAACACTTCTTAACTCCTTTAACCCTGATTATGAGGATCACTTGTTAAAAAAATCATTGTTGGAAGATTTTGTTGCTGCTTCAGGCAGTGATTCTGGAAATGATGCTGCAATTGGCGATGATCCGATAAATGACAGTGGCAGCGAAAGTGAGGCAGGCAAGAAGAATGCCATGAAAAACCTTGATGCATCAATCAATGATTTGGCGACTGATGAACATGAAAATCTTGGTGTAGATAAAGAGGAAAATAACAATCACGCACAAACCAAGGAAGATAATGCAGCTTCTGAAAGCATGCCAGGACCCTCTGTTGACCAAAAATGTTTATTCAGCGACATTAGTGATGGAGACGAGCAAGAAACGACAAAAGTAAAATCTAAAGAAAGGCTCCATAAGGCTTCCAAGGGTAAAGTGAATCCAAGCAAGAAGTCTAAAGCTTCGGATGATCGTCTCTGCGATTCTTCTAATACTGCACCAGCTGTATCAAAAGATCTTCCAAGTGATAAAAATAAGACTGCCAAAAAGGATTTATTAAATCGGTTATTAGATGATTCGGATGATGATGTGGAGGAACGGGACCAAAGTAAAAGTCTTGAGAAAAAGCTTGGTGTCGTCACAGCAAATACGAAGACACATTCGAGTGAGGGCACAGCCAATTTAACACCATCGCTGAGTCAGTTTTCCCTAGTAAAGAACTTGCACGATACTAAAGTGAACAGAATAAGTTGCACCAAAGATGACGAAATGGATGAAGCTGCATTGGCCAAGAAGAAACTATTAAGTTGCTTGCAAAGTGATTCTGATGATGATGATTTTAGAACTGACATTAGTAATACTGCCAAGAATACAATGAAGAAGAAACCATCAAAACGTGGAAATGACGACACTCCTGCAAAATCATCCCCAGATAAACACAGGATTCCGAAACCAAAATCTGCACGAAGTATTCACTCAAGTTCGTCTGGATCGTCCCTTTCATCAGATGAGGAAGTGGCGGTTCCAAAAACAAAGGCTGCGCGCAAAATTATTCCAATAGCAGACATTCAAAAGTTCATCGCCGAGGACCCCAAGTTGAAGCTCGAAATCAAAGTTGTTGTTCAGCGTTTAAAGCCAGGAGTGATGAAACAATTAGCCACATGCGGTGTCGTGCTAGTGAAACGAAAGCAAAAGGCCATTCTCAGTGATACAGAAGCCCTTAACAGAGACATCAACAGGCTATGCAATTTAAAAACCTTGAAGAAGCGAAAAAAAAGTGACAGTGATTCCGCTTACTCTGATGGCAATGCAGATGAAGTAACAAAGGCCAAGGATGGAAAACCTTTCAAAGTACTCAAAGGTAAAAAAAATTGTTCTTTTCTTCTTTTTTTTTTTTTCATGATCAAGCTACATGTACTTGTCCTGTCAAATTATCTGTTTGTAATGTGTGTTATCATGGGCCAAACTATATTCTGCTTTGGAAACATTATTAACTTATAAAGTCTCTAAACAAGCGCTCTAAGCTTATATTCCATAGTTACCGGGATGCTTGTCTATAATGTACTAACACATTAACACTTATATCATCCCATTAGGGGGGGTTAGGCAAGTTCTGCATTGCGTTTTTAATCACCTTTGGCTGGTTTTACACTGGGCGAAATCGTAGGGATTAGTAAAGCCCAGTTTGTGTGAGGACCCTTTTACACTGCGTGATATTATTGACGTTTTAGTTTCTACGGTATCTTGCACTCCTTTCTGGCGACGATTATTGTTGCTGTATTGAGCAATGTAAAACAAGCCGTTCACTGTCTTGATCAAGAAACTATTTGAATGTCATTTGCTTCGAAATTGTCTACAATTGCATGTGTTGAATGTGTGCCGGACCTATGCTTAGATGGTTTCTTTCTACTTTAAATTTGTTTGAAATTCTTTTGCTCTCTGCTTATTATACATATTTATAGCTCATAATTACAATCGTCACGTTGTGATTCTGCTGAGTTAAACTTGGAAATGCATTGGCATGTTTTTAATTGGTTTGTTTTTGCATGATTTGTCTTTGAAGATGAAAACAATATTGAAGTGCATACTATTTCAAACACTTTCATAGCAAATAGCAGTAGGATTAAATCTTAAATATCGCCCCATTAATAATAATCATTTGTTTTTATTATAACTTTAACACCCAATTGTCACATAGAAATTATACTGTTCGTTAGTTACAATTTACACGGTAATGAGTATTGTACAAAAAATAAGTATCCAAATTAGGAACATCAATATATATATTTTTTAATTGTGTTATTTATACCCTTGATTCCCAACCTAGGGTACATTTGCACCGTTTAAAGGGTACATGTCCAATTTTATGACCAAAATTAACACTACCTCTCTTTACGCACAGTATTCTCAAACATGTTTATGTACTGGAAATGTAGGAAAAAGTCCATCAAGTCCAAAACATTCGCCTGTGGGTTCCACTCATTATTAATCTGCCTTGAAATGTCTTAAAATGCATTACTGTGGATTCTTTATTTTTAAATTATATTTTTGTTTTAGTTTTAATTGGCAATCACTAGTATGATTGATCGCCCACCAATTTCCCCTGTTTGACACTCAAAAATATCCCTTGAATCACTGCAGTTTAGGGCACAATCTCCTCAGAACATTGTTACCACTTACAAATTTTGCTAATAGGACGTGTTACCGTGTAATTTCTTGTTGGATTATAAATTGCTGTATTCGTTCAAAGAATATTTCCCAACATCTAAACCTATTGGTTCGTTAGACTTTAAATGACTTTTGCAAATGAATCTTTTTTTCTCTGCTGATCTAAGTTAAGATCAGGCTTTGCATGTAGCATTTGAGATGGAAAGCAGTTGTAAAATCTGGGTTGATTGACAACAGATTGATCATGACTGTTCTTAGTTCCTCTTCTTTTCTTTTTGACCATACTGTCTGTTATCCTCTATCCCAAACATTTCCCATAGTCGTGGGGGGCCGCCTCAATAAGAGTAGTTGTTATAGAAAGTGCCTCGAAAATTATCTATGATTAAAAACGTGTTTTAAGAATGTTGCACTGATCTTGTATCAAATAATTTTCACCTATTGTTGTCATCATAGACATTGGAAAACATTACATTATTTTATTTGTATTATTTATGGGATTAATTCATAAGTCACTAGCCAGCAGATTTATTGAATTGAATCACTTGTAGTTCTTGGGGTTTGTTGCTTGGTGTTCTGATCTTGGAAAATACTTTGATCTTATTCTCGAGATCTACAGTATGTCATTATGGTGGTTCCGCCAATTTTTCAATGCCCTGCCTGCACGGTGTAGGCTTTCATCATCGAATTTTGATATGTGTGACGCGAGTAAATGACTTCATTTTAACGTTTTTTGTTTTGCAGGGTGTTAAGTTTGTCCTGGAATGTTCAGCCAATCAGTTTCTTCCAGTCGGAATAAACTGGCTTCGCTTTAAGACTTACATGATTCAATTCAATACATACATGCTCGGCTCGCAACCATCCATATGACGGCCTACGGCAACGGAGGCATTTGTCTCAAAGCTAACTAGTTCTCCATCTCCCACCTTGCACAACGCTGATTTTTTGAGAACTTATGCTTTCCATTAATGCACATTCTCTTCCCTACATCTTTGTTGCTTGAATTACGTTAATTGACAGTATGTGTATGTCCTATCCTTGTTCCAAATAATGGCGCATGTCTGCAAATGGACAGTAGTTAATACCATGCAAGTAAACGTCGTTAGATAAAGTAGGCGTCTATGCAACGACTCTTTTTAAGTCTTTGTGTGATGTGTTTAGATACTAACCTGTATAACTAAAAATTTGAAGCTAATTATGAAAAGAGTGGCTTTAATTTTAATATACAGGCCTGATTGAAAATTAATGACTTCTTGTAAAAGGCTCTTTCTACTAATTGGTAACATGCTGTTTACTAGTGTCAAAAACTTGCAAGTGGATCAAACATTTGCTCAATGACTGCCAGTATTTTGATAAAGGCTAATAACGAATCAGTGCCATATTAAACCCCTTATTAAACACGCTAATTGTTAGTGCATGCAACAGAACTACATTGCACGCTTGGAAACTAAACTTAACTAACAATTATTAATTAGTTGTTGCAATCCATTGCATGCTCAAAAGTTGTAAGAGTGGACTCACAGGGCAATGACAATTTCCTAAAGTACGTTTATTCCTGTAGCTTGTAACAATTCCCTTCATTCTTATTCTTGAAATTTGCTGTCTAACAGAAAAGAAAAGCATTCCGGAGAAAAAGAAGGCGAAGAACGACTTGACCAGTCTTTTCACGAGCTCCAGTGAGGACGAAGAAAATGATCCTGCTGATTTAGATGCTGTAGACTCTAAAACGAACACTAGTATACTGAACAATGAGGTAGGCTTTGCTGTTGCATACTTGACCAAATTTGTTATATAAAATTTTGAACTTGCCATCATTCATGGAGGTAGTGGGCCTACAATGGTTTGTTTCAGTTTCCATTGCACGAAATTTAACAGTAAAGCTGAACTCAGTAGTTTAATGATCTGGGTTGAGTAGCATTTCAATTACTCCAATTTGAATGGCAGATAAACCTGCAGTGTACATGTATTTCAATTTTTGCAGTCGTTAATAAATAGGGCCTACTATTCAATAAAGGGTAGACTGTTTGAAACATATCAGTAATGTAGATAAAACAGCCTCGTACACTTACATGTCTGGTATTTTCTCTTTCAGCATGATATAGAAACTAAATCAATGAATAAACGTGCTAAAGACATGTTGAGTGAGCTACTAAAACTGTCTTCTGATGAACAGTCTGATTCAGGTAAATTTCACATAAGTCTTCCACAAACATACGATTTTTGTAACAGATGTTGATTTTAGTAATTTATTCCATACATTAGATGGTGACGATACAAAGAAGAAATCTAAAAATGCAAAGAAAGATAAAGATGTGAAGAAAAATGATTCAGATGATAAAAGCGTGGGAGGCAATTCTGATGATGACTCTGATGACTTTGTACCTGTCAAAAAGAACAAGCGGTTTAATTCAAAGTTACTTCGTGCAAAACTTAGTGACTCTGACGAGTCCTATAAAGCAAGCTCTGATTCCAGGTAGATCGGTTTTTTTCCATCAGTTTGTTGCGGAAACTAAAATTTAGGAGATCGTGCATGCCAATCACGTGCTCTGATAAAGTGGCTTTTTATAAATTGTGCGTATATAATAAACGTGTTTTTTCAGAGATATCAAGAAAAGGAAAAAAAGGAGCACTGCAAACTCAAAAGGCAGTGATTCGTCTGAGGACAGCGACGATTTGTCAGATGATGTGACATCGCCAGTTAAATCACGTAAGCGTAGAACCAGAGGAAATGCAAAAAGCAGCACAAGCACAGATGGAGATTCACATAGCACTACAAAACAGAAAAAGAGGCGTAGGATAAAAACTATGCCAGACTCTTCAGATTCTGATGTTAAAGTTGTTGAAGATAAAGTAAGCCCCAAACTTAAGTTTTTATTTCACTCTGTCATATTTTCCTCAGATTTTTTAAGTTTGATATTCTTTTGTTTTTTCATCAACTTCAAACAGTTGCTTTAGTTGCAAGCAATAAAGTTGTTGCTAATCCTACTAATTGTCCTTTAGGTTCATGCATTATTGGCGTGCTTTTAAATTGTTTTAATTTATTGCTTTCTAACATAATTTCTTTTTTACAGAACGGCACCCCATCTGGTAAAGGAAGAAAGAATATCAGGCGACTGCTTAAAGACACGAAACTACGTGACGACACCAAAAACGCTGCGCGGGAGGAAGAGGAAAGGCGGGCCCGTGTAGCTGAGCTCCAGAAAAAGGTTTTTGATCTTGCACTGGTTTTCAACGTCCCATGAAACATTTTTTAGAGCCATTAGTAATGACGATGTCATTTTCGAGTCTTCCGAGACCATTACAACAAAATT
>JAQFYZ010001344.1:0-24644 GCA_034695085.1 Cylindroiulus punctatus | reverse complement strand
CCAGTTGCAGCCCTGCTGTCCCTTTTATTCCAATCCTGGAATGCCGTTCTAATTTCAGGAATGCAACATTCCCCAATAATCTAATTATCCCCACGTGGCCGAGACATTCAGAGCAGCCCTGAGCACAATACATTCCACATTCATATTTGGCCAAAATTTACCCCAAGGTCATGGTCACAGATTCACGAATTATTTTCGGCCAATCATTTGTGATTTTTGGCTTATACTACGTATTCGAATGAAGCATTCGATTTCCCCAGTTGGTATAGTGTTTTTTGCCGAAATGACAGGCCATCTTGAGCACTTTCATTATTTCTGTTAGGCTTTATTATAACTAATATAACGTCCCCCATAGTCGTCCCTTCACTCCTTTATTATTATTATCATTTTTTTTTTGTTTCAATTTGTTTTCGTCGACGGTCGTTGTCTCTGCTTTAGCGTCTCTGCTTGATTGCAACATTCTCGGTATTAGTATGAAGTGGATCAATTTCGGAAAGGATATAACGACAAACAAACTGTGCTTCCTCTGCTGTTGCTGTTTGTTGCCATCCTCGGATTTACGGCCGTTGAAAGATCCGAACCGTTGCGATATTATTTATACAGGAAAAAGACCGAAAGCAGATAGAAATAAAACGAGGACACCCGAATTACCACTTTTGATAACGACCCTAGAACGGGGGACGTTCGCAATGCCATTTTCGATGAAACTGCACTGCGATAATCAACAAAATACTCCCTTCTGTGAGAATAATGCTTATTATTGCAGATATTATTACTTATGGCTATACTCTCCTTATGAAAAGTGGATATTTCCCTTTCACGTTTATGCAAGCATTCCAAAAAAAATGCTATCCTCATTAGGGGACATTCAAGTATTATGTCATCACCTTTGGGGGAGCCACGTAAATGATGACGGAAGGGGGGGAGTGGTTGGTCAAATGATGATATCATCTTTGCTGTTTTATTAAACATAGGATTACATCCATCGTTTGTCATCCAGGTTTGCAAACAAATTTTGCTTGAGATGCTTTTCTTTTGAGAATGCGCATTTTGTGTTAGTAAAATCCATCATTTATACTCGTGCTCTGATAAAAACGTTCGCAATTCGAAATGTTATTTCATTAAATGTGAATATTTTATCACTTAGGAGGGAATTTAGTTGAAAATGTTGTCAAATGACGAAAATGTGAGGACACAATATTTGAACGGACGTTCAACGGACAAAATTTTGGAAAAGAAGGTATAGAAAATTGGAAGAAGATTCAAAAGTACCAAAAGATTGGCGATTGATCACATGATAAGTGAGCATCTTGAGGGATCTCCCTTGTAGAGTAGATTCTAAAGTAAGTTTTTTAATAGGTATTATTATGAGGATATGTCTAGGAGGATCATCCTGCATTTCTAGTATTGCAAAAATGTTCATGCTAATAATGGCAAATTTGTTCAGATGGTTGCTGTTTGCCATGTTTTGACGTCATCCTTGTAGCAGTTCGTTCATCCGTAGTGAGAACGACAGCTGAAATTGAAAAATAATGGCCAAAATGAGGGGTGGGTCAATTGGCTTCCAGCTAATGGTCTGCGTTAGACATAATTTGCAATTTCAGCTGTCACTGTAACAACAGATGGACCCTCCTGCTCCCTGCTTATGTTTAACTGGATCATAATAGCTCGGAATTCACTCAAATTATCCCCCAACAGAAAGCGTCGCTTGCGGTGCTTGTAGCTTGTTTTTGGCCGCGAATTTGTACCGTGTTTGGCACGATTATTTGTGAGTTTTGAAGAATATAAGAACGTTAACCCATGGAGAGGTACAGGTAGTTCCATGCCCTTTGCCAAGGTGAAGAGCCTCGCCATAGTTTCAGTTATATGAAGTATCCTTGCATGCTTTAGGGAATGTTTACACAGATCATTTGTTCTGTTATATTACTGAATTTTAATTTTGATCCAAATTCTCAGAACGTTTGTAATGTTCATGCGACAAATTTGATTACGGACAAGAAACCATGCAGACTTTTTATTGCAATTTCCGAGTACTTGGAACCACGCTGTATGCGCCCTGAGAGTTAAATTAATCATGATTTAACAAGCATTCGTGCATCGCATTTTCTCCTACCCACTATTTGAATCGGAATAAAGCCGTTAAATTTATTTTCGTTCGAGGAATTCCCATTAGGGCTCTCGCTTCTGATTAAGTGGAACCTGCATATAGATGGCGCTGTTTTGAAGGGAAGATATTTAAGACGCTGTGTTGTAAACTAATTGAATCTGGTGGGTTTTCTCCTTTTTTTCTCGTTAGCATCTTTCCAAATGAGAAACTGTTGTATGTTAAATTATGAGAAAGAAGTCATTCAAATTAGATTCTTGGCGCCTTTTTAATTTCGGTAATGGAACGGGAAGGACCTTTTGCCATCATCGTTTTGTTAGCCAACGTCTTTAAGGCGGACGAATGGAAATGGAGGGGGCGCAGCGGAGATTTCATTTCCGTTTTATTTGTTTTTTTATGTTTTACTCTTTTTGTCTTAATCAATGAACTAAAAAGAACTGTGAAAGCAGGGACTATAGCTTGGCTTCTACATAGTTTCTAATTAGCACGTATCAAAATGGGAAGCCCTTCTCTTTGGTTTCTTTTCCTTCTTGTCTGAAACTACACTGACTTCCAACTGTAGAAATCGTTTATAACGACATCGGTTATAGCGACGAGCCGGATATAGAAACCAATGTTCCATCAAAGTTTGGTTTTGTATCAAACCCACATATATATATATATCGGTTATAGCGACGGAAATGGATATAACGACGGATTAATAAACATAATCCGGTTTCGGCTATCGGATATAGCGACGTACATTTGTACACTTGTATAGTGACAGACATATTGCAAGTTTTGCTTACTTTTTTTTGAATGAAATGTTTCGGAGGCCTGGGAAGTGGTATTGACCATGAAGGGAAAGGGGGGAGTAACAGTACTGGGGTGTATGTACACTGTATGTACATGTATTCAGTTCACTTCAAAACAAAAATGACGACACAATTAAGAGAGGTCGAACATTATTTGTCGTTTGGAGACTGGAGGTACTAACTGACAGGTCTGCATTGATTAACATTAAAAAGGGAGCTTTATGGACTATAACGACCAAAATCATGTGGTCCCTTCAATGTCGTTATTAAGGAATTCTACTACAGATAATTTGTTTTCGTTATACAGTATTGTTACGTTTAAATGTAAACAAAAATGAAGGCATGAAACTGCTCAAACGATGAAAATAATCTGCAGTTGGCATCTTCTGTTTACGTTTGATGTTTCTGTTCTTTGAAGTACTTGAACGGCTTCCAGAAATCTCGGGGTTCTATTACTAATGTACTATTATATCAAGTAACTATTTTAAGACGCCGCCATGTATATTCCCTCACAGAGCATTACTTTTTCGAGGTTGAATTCTAAATACAATTGGAAATGAAAATGAGATCGAACATGTCATGAACAGTTGTCGAATTGATGGTTTAAATAGAGTTTTTGTATGTCAAAGTTTTGGACAAAGTTTGGTTAGACGTGTATTCTGAGTCACATATGGCATACTACGTTGTACGTGCATGTAAATCCACTTTATAGTATGGACAACGAAACGTTGAAAGAAGAAAATCATTATAATATATACGGGGGTAGCATAACCTGTTTAGTGCAAAGCACTTACTGTATGTACACTGTACACACATTGTATTTTGTAATGTTGCTTACATAATTCTGGTCGGTGCATTCGTTTAGTGTGTCTCGCCTATACTGTTGGACTGAGGAAGTAAAAATAATGTAATATGTTCTGTTCACATTGTGAGTTTTATTTTAAACAATGAAAAACAACTCAACTGAGGCCACTTAAAAAATACAATGTATAATGAATACGTGATACTGCAGTATCACGTATTCAAACTGTTCATGAGCAGTTTGAAAAAAAAGTAGACATGCAGTATCTGTGCTTTAAATCATCAATAGCTTTAGCTGCTGGTACTTAAAATTCTTATCTTTATTTCGTAATTTGACACTTCAAATGCCATCTTTCAAGAGACATCTGAAGACCTCGACCTTGCACAGCAGCACATTTACAGAATGTGGATGGCATTATCGATAAGACGTGACGCTGCACACGTGTTCCTTTAAACATAATTCCTCCTTTTTCTAAAATTTCGATAAAATACGAAAATTGTGCCTGTCGTGCACGATTAATATCTCGTATTATTAATTTAAACTTGTGAAGTAAGACGAAACCCCAAGCCCTCTTATCAGTCGTTCAAACTTATTCGAGAAATATGCTAAATAAATATGTACTGTGTATAAATGCTTGTGTCTAGTATTAGAAGACAAAAGTGGATAACGAACTGCGTATATAAAAGGATTATGTCCTGATTGACTGTGTAATCAAAAAGGATGTGCACAATCTTTGTTTTTTAGCAGTACCTTAATGAGTTTACACAAACATGCTCAATCGATTAAAGTGAAATCACAATTGGATATTATCCCTAATGACATGAGCTGTTTACCCCTTATTAATGGAACCCTGCATATAACGTCTACGTTTTATCGATGATTTTCCCTATGCAAGTATCATTTTTTTATCAAAAGGGACGCATGAATTCCTTTTTTGAAATGGCGTGTGTTGTGCTGTGTTGATGTGGGGCGTTTTGTTAAACCTGCCCAAAATAGATCGATTTTTGTATAGATAAGTTCAATATCCCTGCCATGCATGGTACGTTAAAAAATCGTTACTTTTTCAAGTCAAGCTTGAACCGAGTCGCATGGAAATAAGCGAACGTGTTTACGGACGAAATGTCCTTTCAAATCAGCGATGAAAGTGTACATTATAATTCAGCGTTTAATATGGGAACGCTTAAAATTATCGGATTTATGTCAGCCGGTTGTAACGAGCGAAATGCGAGTTTATTTGAGGGAGAGGTATTTATTGGACTGTATAAAAGTACATGTGCTGTTTTTATATTCACTGACAACTGAGTGCTAACTATGCGACTGCATGCAGCGCTCATAACATTTTGCATGTCGCATAGTTTGCACTAAAGCTGAATTTTGCTCCTTTATATGTATAGAGTAAAACCTGTCTTAACTTATACTGTGTAAACTTATAACCTCCATAACCTAATGTCAGCGGCCGGTCCCGAGCTCGTCCCCATGCTTGATTAATGTCCCTGCCCAAGCCAATAACCCGTCTAAACCGATACATGATGCCCGATCCCTACAGTATTGACTTAGACAGGTTCTACTGTATTTTATATCAACTGTCATTTTCTAGGTAAGTTTTTTCTCTAAATTATGATAAATTTATAACTTATCCGGTGTACTTAATAGTGACACTAAGTCATAATAATGGATGAATTCCAGCTAAATTTTAAATAAACACTTGTATTCATATGCAACAGTGGATTTGGTAAATGGCTCTGTAATACCAGTAGAGTACAGTGAAATTGAGCACTCTTAACCTGACTCTTACTACATCCGAGTAGTCACTTTACTCTCAAGATGTCCGTCCAAAAGTTTGAAATGATTTGAAAGTACATGTAGCTGAACAATTACGTCATCATAAGACGTCTTGATGGCACCGGTGCAGTTTTTTTTAGTGAAGAAATACTGTTTTAGCGCTCGAAGTATCTTATAAAGATTCCGCACCTCCAAACCCTTTTGCCAAATGCATGTTCTGTGTATCTCATTTCATCACTCTGCGTGGTTCCTGGCGTTTTATTTCTGCAAACAGGAAATGAATTTCGACTCATTCCTGCTACGGCGCTCGCCACAAAGTCGCAATTTCCACCAGGGTTCATATTTGCGCTCTATTTCAATAAACTTAAGGATGCTCTTTACTTCATTTTTATTTTCGTTTCGTACCATACGCCTGGCCCGTTTGCCAGATTATTAGGAAAGTTGCGTGCTTATGATTCGCAACAGACCATAATGGATATTTCGGATAAAATTAGCATAATTACGTTGCTGTTACGGAAAGTGCCATTTCCCCTATGGAGGCCAATGGGCCTTCATCGTGGAAGTTGTACTGCAATGTTTAGAGAAGTAATTCGGGGCGTGAGGTCAACGAACGACTTGCCAGTGACATCTGGTGGTTGCTTGCTTTTTAAGTGTTTCAGCATGTCGGTGTTGTACCCTGGGCTAAATGCCAAACGTTTCCCTCTCATCCCTACGTTTTTACCCTCCATTGTCTTAACTAAACACCACCACCCCATCTTTTATTTTCATTTTTCATAATTTAAGCTTTTTTTCTCCTTTCGAGCATTGTGAAATGTGTTGTTGCTCCCCTATTTAGGTTTGTTTGTTTATACTACATGTACGCAATCCTTGTTTCGTTCTGTATTGGCGTCATGTTATTGCCCTTTAGATTTTTTGTTGTTAAATATTTATACATCTTAAGTAATTGCCTCGTGTTGCACGCTCGCTTGGTGCGCGACTGTTTGATGATCAGCGCCATCTATGCCTTTCTGGGGTACCGGGATTTTCATAGGCATCATTCAAAAGTAACTGGGCACAATAATCCCTAAAAAGTTGGGGTATATTGAATCAAATACTGCTATCAGACAAACCTGTTGAACACTTGGGATGCTAATTAACTGAAAAGTCGCAGTACTGTACCGGTATTTGGATGAACAATTGAAATGTAAATTCGTATGCAATTATATACAGTATGCAATGAAATGCAAATTATACATGTACGTATACAGTAATGAGCCTAGATTATAGATAGGTTTGTTTGTTTGCGTTTTCATTGTTTTCATTTTTGGAGCCATGCTCCAAACCAAATTGGAGAGAAATGTAAACAAAGAAACTGATCTTAGTAAAGAGGAAAAGTAAGGCAGCCAGACGCCTAGTTGTCGTTTTGCATAGCTACTGCATGTTCTCTGCAAAGTTTGTTTTTAGGTTAACTTAATTCTTTGAACTCCCTGTCCGGGAATAACTATTGTAGAAAATGTATGTTAGTTATTTTCTAAAAATATATTCCCTAAAGGGGTAGGCAGCTCTTATTCCTTGCCATGTTTTCCAAAATAGCTCCGAGGAATAACGAACTGCATGCATTCGAACATAAATATATGCTTCCAAATGTTCAGAAAAACTTTAATCTTGAGCATGTTGACTTAAATAAAGCTGCCTTACACAAAACCACTTGAGGTCAGTTTACTTGACTTGCCTTAGTCTTCACTGGTGGTGACATCTTTAAAAATGCCTAGGATCCTCTTCATAGCAAGCAGCATGTCCCTTGGGGGTGTGTCTGCATCTGGTTTTAGATTCACCACAAACAGAGGAAAGAGGAAACTGTGTGCTCATGTGAGGTTGAGTGTGTTGATATCGTTGACATGCCATTTATAGCGATAACATACTTGGTTTGATATGCCTTGAATGATACCATCACCATACAGTTTCTCGAAGCAGATTCTCAACTTAAGTAAAGGTTGCATGCATAACTTACTTAGGTCAATTTGTCGTAGTCTGTATGGAAACAGTGATTGCAATCTCGTTTGGGATATATGCACACGATTTAATTGAAAGTAATTGAATGGAAGACTGACAAACTGCCCTTAGATGGATCTCTAAGAGCACCACTGCAGATTCATCAGCTGGCTGTATCAGTAATTTTTGTAAATATCTTTTTTTAATTTCAGCATCTAAAGATGTTTTATACTGCATTTAGCCAGTCTTATCTTATCAATACATGTTTCTTGTTCGACTGGACACGGTGTATCAACATATTTCATCTTTCTCATTAGCTTTCTAGACAGTCGTGGTTCAACTTTTGATAACAAAGTTTTTATTGACTGACTAAAACCTTGGTAACGCACTGATGCGTCTTTTCTGCCATAGGGAATCCTCTCATCGACGACTGTCACTTCACCTAGATAGAAAAAGAATGATAAGAAACAGATTTATTTGAAGCTTTGAATTTTTTTTTTCCATTTCTATACAGATTTATCCATGCAATGTTAATGCTGTGAGGTTGCCATGTGCGAGCTTTTGTATCCGTAATTTCTGATGGTATTTATCTTTTAAATCTATTATACGCTGCAAGCCGCATACAATTTCTATTTGAGACATTCGTGCGCTTGAAATCCTCCACGTTTTCGTCATGGTGCTTACAGTAGCGGTTTACGTACTTCTTGTAACCTAAGTGACCTTATTTACTAGATCCGATCAACGGCTTGTTTCCTTGTGCAACACCCTGTGGCTGTCTAGTATATGGGTTTTATGTAGTTCATCGATATAGATGTTATGTCATTGCATCGACATGCATACCAGTCATACAAACTCATCCTCGTACATTTTTTGATACAGCATAACCAGCGATTACAGCGCCACCTGCCGGCACTCCATGTGAACCAAATTCATGATATAAAAACTTTATGGGTTCATCTACCTTTTTCCCAAAATGTGTTCCTCGTAACCCAAACCTTTGTTAAGGACACTTTTGTACCGATTGTAGGGTTTTATGATCGCCCTGCATGCAAGACAATTCTGCAGATAACAAAAAAATTCCGAAATGCATTCAGATATAAGCTTTTTTTGCAGCAATTTATCTTCCTTTTTTTAAAAAAAGATTGTTGGGTTGTTTAGTTGCCTGTTTTTTGACAATATATTCCGATAATTTGTTTTCTGGCATATTTATTGTGTCTTTCTTTCGAGTAACTGGTACTCTCGGCGGATAATTTTTTTAGTTTCCCTATGTGCTTACAACTAAAATTATTATCATTTCTAAGGAAAATATTATTTTTGTATGAACATTGTTCAGTGTCGTCCATGGCAACTTCTATCGATTGCGAGAGCATCAGGCATTCGGGAATCCAAATGATCTGAAACCAGAGCAGTTATGTGTTCGCCTCTTGCTGAATATTCGATGGGGACTTACGTATTCGGTCTTTTCCAAATTTTAAATAAAATTTCCCGAAGAATATGCCTCTTAAAGAAAGAAGCGGCTATTATATTTAGCTAAATGCCATATGCCGTTGTTTTTTCATCGAAAACAAAACTACTTAAAACTCTGGTTTCGGTTTTTTGTTCTAAGTAATGCATATGCCGGCCTATATTTTACCAAATGTTTATCAACATGTTATTTTTGAAGAGCTTTATTGGATGGAGAAAGTCTCCTATTATTTCGGATAAAGGTTTTTGGCTATGTGGTTTAATCTCATTAAAATAAGCACAGCAGAAAAGTAGTTGTTTTTCAACCATCTTGAAATCATGAACAAAGAAGTTATTTCCGTTTCGTAAATTGTCTTCGTTCCGAGATGGCCTGAACCTCGTTTTGCATTTCGGTCTTAAATTTAATATGAACCGAAAAGAAGCCGAAATGTGTAGAATTTCCTCGTGGTAAAGCACATCTTTTCGGTAATGTACATGTGTTCAAGGCTTTTTGTTATTTAATCTCTGTGTAGTACAAATTGGCAGTTAAATTGACTATCAACTGAATGGAGCGCTTTTGCCGATACAGTATCTGATAACATCTGCTACAGTATTTGCAATTACAGATATTGGGTCTCATGATTTGAAGTTTTATTAATATTTTTACGATTGAAAAAATCCCAGTGATTGTTTGCAAATAATTGCAATCGCAAACATTTGAATGCATCGGGATAAGGTTTTGCGAGATGTAAATATAGTTTTAGATGATTTTCTCAGATATTGCCCGTCTAGAATAAGATTAGTTTATAATATTGGAAGAAATTAAGCGATTTTGAACATGATACTAATTTATTCCCTCACCATGCATTCGGTGCATTTTGAATTTCCTCATTTATGCATTCTTATACCTTCATTCTGTTTAACCTGTCCTTATAAAGGGTCTGCCGGCGAATAAATCTGAAAATGCTTCGGAAATCCTACAATGGAAATTTACAGGAATGAAATTATAAACTGTACTTGTTGAATTATGCCATTAACACTGTCTTTGCTGTTATTACGTGCATAAGTGAATTATAATGTGTTATGTTTGATAATTGACGACCTTCTGATTGTTTTCTCTTTTCGTTATCACAGGTAAGTCGATATTGGCGAATTCTTAATTTCGCTGCTCATTAAAGATCTCCATTTTTGAGAGGCTGCGAGTACAGTACGTATAATCCAATTAGCTTCCAGAACGATTTGATTTTCTAATAAGCGTGAAGCCGTATGGCGTATGCACGTAAGCTATTATTACGTAAAATGGACGTAAAATTTGTTCTTCCATCTCGATTTAATTATAAGTCCGGGTATGCTAATTTTATAGAGGTAGGTTCAAGTAATTAGGTGTTGCTGAACCGACGTACTTTTGCTCACAATGCAGTTTCCATTTATTTTAACGTCAACGTCCGCATAGACCGAGCCCATGTCTTAATTGATTTGTCTCTCTAACTTAATTATAAAAGTGATTAATTATCCTTCGTGGCCTGGCACATTACGCGCGATTTTGATTTCCAACAGGGATTCGTTTTGGACGTCTTCGGTTCACACGAATGCGTCTGTCTTGCACTGGGGTCTGCTATTCATGAGCTACATGTCTTCAATGTCTGTCAATCTTGCAACTTTCGTCTTCGATATTTCACTTAAAATAACATCCAGGTTGCTTCCCTTTAGGGGATACGATATTGACATCAAACATGAATCGTGTGGGAATACATTTTTTTTTTTTTTGTTTTGTGATAAAATTTGGGTTAAAATCGGTCATGCATGATCTTGTTGCCAGAATGACGGTTCTGTCACTATTGATGGTTCTTAAAATTGCTTTAGTCCGCTGAAATGCAACATGCAGGGTTGCCAACGTCCTTAAGTCTATAAGAACTTAATTAATTTACATGTATTAACAAAATGGACGCCTAAGTATTCAAAATCGTTATTTGCAAACCCTCACTATGCCAGCATTCGTCATCATTTTCAGATTTCCTACACCAATGATGACAATCATTGATAGAAAACTTTATAATTGGGCTAAAAAAATGGTGTATTTTAGTCACAATTTGTCAAGTTGAAAAGAATGCCACATGAAGTCGGAATTTATTTATTTTTCTTGAATTTTTTTTAGCGACTGAACCAACCTAAGCATGCAACTTGTGATTTCCCTGCCCCTTAAGGGTATGCAATCAGTGCTAGCACACGAGCATCCTCATTACTTTTATCGAACTGCAAATTACGTCTATGCTGCACAGGGACTATACTAACACCCAAAATTTATTACAAAACTAGATGGCTTTTATCCCAAACTAGAGGATTTGTCCATCCTGCAGAGGGCAAGGTCCTCTAGATTCCTCTTACTAGGCGTGCGTTGAATTTTCTATTCCATTGGCAGGACGTACAATAATTGGAAAATGTCGGTATGCATCGCACTGACATTTACAATACTGAGCTTTTATTGTCCGCCATTTCACGCGGGGCCAAATTAATTTTAATTATAGACCGGTGATTGACGGCGAGCCACGCTCAGCCTTTCGCAGTTTGACTCTGCATAACCGAAATGATGCGCGTAATTAAAAAGACACAAAATTGAAAATTATGAAATAATGTAGGGCGTTTCCCCCAATTTGCTCATCCATTCTCAGAAATCCGCCTAATTTCAGATCTGCATTCATGAAGGCGCTTCAGCCGCCTACCGTACGTGTTCGCATTTAGCGTACGGTCACGTTGGTCGAATGTTTATTCACCAAATTGAACGAAATTGCCACCCAATTACATGCAAATTACCAAAGGCATCCGATTAATTTCATGGCGGCCGGCTAGTGACATCCAAGATGAGATGACCGGTATCGACCTAATCGTAAACATGCACTCGACGAAGGGGCGTTCAAATATTGGCACCACAAAAGCAACAGTATGCAAACATCAACCTACATGTTACTTTGTATTGCATGGATAATCGTTTTTAAGCAGTGATTTCGTTCGCAACCATATATACATGCCATTCGAATTACGAGATCGGCGTTTAATTAAATAACAATTAAAAATTATCGCAATGTGGGTGAACTGAACTGAACTGGCAGCATTGTCCTTTGTGACGGACCCTCACAAGGAGGCGCTACAATCTGGAGAACCTACATTACTCCACCACTATACTACACTGCCCATCTTCGTCTGCAGTACATTTCTGCTGTTTCAGGGCCCACCATCTATTCAACAGGTTCTTAGCAGCTCTAACTGCTTTATCCTTAGCAGCCCCGGTGTTTTCTTCATCCCAGCCCAGTTTAATAATACCACCACCAGGGGTCTGACCAATTAGCTCGAGGATTCGATACCCTACAGGGGGCTGTTTTAGGGACCAGTTTGCACCAGAAATTCGACCCATGCTAAGCTCATTTATGAAATGTACGCTATAATGTGGTAATTTAGTGCGGCGCACTTCATTGTTTTTATTACACCGTCAATTATTTATCTGGCGTTGCCATTTTCAAATGTTATTATTACATCATCCGCCAGAGCGATTTCATGCGTCCGAGCAGCTTCCGCATCATAAATGGCTGCTTTCGAGCGATATGATTAGTTTCGGTATCTGGGACAACAACAAATAAATGTATTTTCATCTGTTGTTTTCAACATAAGCCAACTGGCATACTAGGACAAAAGAATCGAGTTAATGGCCATTTCGATCGAGTGGTGACGTCAGGAAATGGCGCGGGGTTAGCTTTATTTTTGAAATACATGTAATCAACATTACAGCGTAATGGTTTGAACCAAAGTGCTAATTGGTGTTGTTGTATTTTGCGTCGACATACATGTACATGTAGTTATTACACATCGGCAGTTAAGTACTTTGTAGACCTCGCTCATGAGTCGATTTGCAAAGCTGCTTTAATTAATTATAGCAAATAGCACGTTCTAAATACTGCAAAATGTAAGAGTACATGTAATACCAACGAGAGATCCGGTAAAGACAGCACCAGGTCTCGTCAGATTAGCCGAAACCAACCTTGAGATTATTGTTGTTCTCTCGTGTGCCTGTTTGTTTGAAATGATGCCAAAATGAGTCGCCATGAGCAACAACTACATGTATAATTAAGGGAAGCTTAGAAATGTCAGGGACTAAACTTTACAACAGCACTTTACTTTGATTCACTCAAGACACCTCAAACTAAGCAATACAGTGTTTCTGCATATTATATAGCATGCAAACGCTTTAAACTGGCGCAACTTGAGATGAGCAGGTGACTTCCCGCTGCCTATGTTAGGGAAAAATCCAAAACAATTCGAAAATCCACTGGATTCTTACTTTATTTTTTATTAAAAAAAATAGTGTAGCCTATTGTATTTCATTTAATAACTAAATCGGTAATCAATAAATAAGATCAGGGAAATTTAAATGATAATCAATGGAAATCATGACAATATAAGGGAAATGAAAAATTGTCAAGTCAGCCTGAAATAATGCCTTTGGATGTGCACTGTAAACTGTAAAGGTACAAATGCAGTTTTTGTGGGGCTGAGTACAAATGTACATTTGCACCCCATATATCATATATGTACCCAAAGGGATGAAATGGTTTAAATATTTGTACCTCAAGGTACAGTATGAATGGGTACAAATGTAGACTCGTATGTACCCATAGGGTGTGTATATAGTTTCAAAACATTTTACCCTTAAGGTTTAACATTTGTACTTTTTTCCGTTTAGAGTGTACCTAACAAAGTTTTTATTACGGAGATAAGCACTGCGCTATTGTGTTCTCTGAAGTAGCAGTAATGCTTAAGACTAAGCGGTGTTTGTAGATTAGATTTGATACATCCGTATATCAGACACCTTCCTGAGCAATTTTTAGACACAACGATAGAGGGCGCCCTGGACAGCGGTGCTGATGGTTGAATACCCTCGTGTCTATGCATGGTTTACGAGTCAGTTGAGCAATGCCACCAGTTCGTTATACTAAAGATAGCTTTTCATTCCTTTTTAATGCCCTTTGGTGTAGTAAATATAGACGGTTATGCTGCCAGTGTGACTCGATCGTGGCATTTGATGTAAGCAGGGCAGCAACCGACTGACTCTGTTCTGGTACACTGATGAGGATGAGGCTTCTTCCGAGCTTAAATCCTTCGTTTTGTGGGACTCGTAAATCCTCATTAGGAGCGCATCGCTTACCTATTTTGCATCATATCAACATGTAATGCGTCTGGAGCATCCGCTCGGAAAAATAAATGAATAAAATAATGAGGGAAAACGAGCTCGTCTGCTTCCGATCAGTCGTGGCTCAAACCGCGTAATTATTTTGCGCAAAACAAATAGTGAAGCGAAGTATTCCTTTCTTTGGTGCTCCCAAAATGTTTACTGTATCAGGTTGCATCGACTATTGTTTTTTAACCAAGTTCCAGCGTGGAATGATAGAAATGTGAAGAACAAAAAACCAACTTCTGATATAAATAGTTCTAGTATGGACTTGGTGAAACAATTTTTGCTCGACGTGCTGTAGCTATGCCAGCCTTTAAGACTCCTGTTCTAAAGAAAGGATGTATACTTTAAAAAAATTCAAATTGTCACCGGATCCAGACAATGCTAGTTGTGGAACTTGGAGCCTATTCGGATCTGTACTACTGGGGTTATTTTTTGCATGCTGTCAAACGATGGAATTAATTTCTAAAGGACAGCCTTAAAAGAAATTCAATTTAACAATGACAGGGTGTCACGGTTATGGTAGTCTTGATATTCCCTTCAGTGCCAGGGTCATGATTTTCAGGCAGTGGCAGGGGACGTTCACAAGGAATTGACCATATCAGAAAAATTCAGTGGATACCATGAATGATAATGGTGTCCAATGCAGTGGTGACTGTCGAATAATTAATCGATTTAATCGGGTTAATCGATTACACTACATATCACGTGACATTAATCCACTTACTGGTATTGCGTTGAATTGAATTAGTTGAACGATGCACATTTTTCGAAGTAATGTTTTATGGCATTTATAATTATTCTGACATGATTTATTAACGAAGATCGACGCTCTAGTACGACCCCTGGACAGCTTAAGATCTACAATTTTCATCCGGGATCTGAGAAAAACTGAACAGCTGGGCTTAATTGAAAGTGACCGCTAAAATTTCGAAATTGACTACGAAGGGCTTTTAAAGTAAACACGAAGGATTTAAGATAAAAAACCAAACTAATTTTTCCAGATTGGGGTTTTGCTCCAATCTTATCTTTGGAAATCCAGCACTTTGTCCACTCACCAGCTGTCCATTCAAGTGCTGCTGTATCTGAAGGACAATGTATACGTTTTGCAGTTTAAATTACGAATTAGGATACTGTATTGAATACTTTTGCATTATTAGAATTCACATCAAAATAGGAATAGAAAGGTTGGCAGCTCTTCGACAATCTGCAGTACAGACTTTTGGAACACTGCAGTAAACGGAGACAGAGATTTGCGAAAAAGCAGACCTTATTTGCTGCTCCTCCATCTCTCCTTTTTCAGTTTCTATTTTTATGGGCTTTTCTGATACTGCTTGAAACAAAGGGCTCTCCAGATGCTCTTTTATTTATTGTCTCTCAAACAATACACGCCGTTTTTTTCGCTGCAAACTTCCCCACGTTAAGTTTTCGATCGTTTTTTACTGCTTCAGCGTGCTCGCTGTACAACATCACATCGACTGAGTTATTATCTATTGTTGAGCTGAGTCAGGTTTTTGACACTCGAGCTATTCCGTTAACTAACTTCTTATGGTAACATTGGAGCGAAGAATGTGCTCCAGTGTTTCGTGTCCTCTCTCCCTGCGCTCTTTTCTGCTTGGCCTCAGACCTGTCCGAACCACCGTCCATGACTGCCTTTGCAACATTTCAGTTTGATCGATAAATTTTCTCCATGTATTTATTCCTTCCGCCACCCCACCCCCTCTGGCAGTTAATAATCCGCGAGTTTTGTCATAAATTTAGCAACCCGATTAGAAATTTATGCACTGCTGTTTGGCGATGAAAACTTTTTGGATATGCTACGCTGCAGATAATGCTCTGCTCCAAATATCCACAAAATATTTTTACAGTAGCTCAACCGTACTTGTTTACAAGTTCTTGTAGACAAGAATGGCACCTGTCCTAGCCGCCGCAACTTGTCCTTTTTTGTGTGTGCTGGAGTATAAACATAGCCCTAGACCTGCATTGTCAGCTGACCTGAAATTTTAATTTCTTTATTTAGCTGCCCAACTATCAGGCAATCATTGCGAGCCTACGAGCTGTTAAGGGAAGCCCATTTTCTCAATGTTCTGTACTTCAGTTACAGTTACCCAGGATTCCCCAGACTGTCATACCTAGAATTATCAGGGATTTATTTTAAAGGCATAAACAAGTCAGGAGGAATGGATATACTTTGAATAAAAAACAAGAAAATTCAGCAAATTAATGATACAGTTTGCATTGTTATAGTTATTAGTTTACACAAAATTTCAATAGGTGGCAATTTAAGCAATTCAGTTAAAGAAATTAATAATGAAATTGTCCTTGTAAATTATTTTTGATGGTTCCCTATGCTGTTTCATTACTAATAAGAAATAAGTATGGCATCTCTTAGTCCTTACATTTACATGGTTAAATTTCCAGTTGTCGTAGTAGTTTTGGAAATTTGTTTCAAAACTTAGCAAAGTCAGGGAAGATTACAAGTTCATTTATGGGAACCCCTGTCCGTACTCTCATCTCTTTTGCCCTTAAAAGTTGCCACAATGCCACGACTCTGCTTGGTGAGCCTACACAGTATTTCGAAAACTGTACTGTACCCGTACTGAGACATGAAGTTGAAATTAATTGAAGTTGTCAGAGATTGATTCCATCCATCAATACCCACGAGGATCGTCCATTCATGGGCGGTTAAGGTTGGACCTACCCGTGTATTTTCGTCCACGTTGCTTTAACACATGTTTACATGCTGTAGCTTCCATGTCTCTGCAACGGTTGTTTTTTTCCCCAAATACGACCTCCTGGTTCCCTAAGGCATACCATTCATATGACGCAACCCCTCTTATTACTAAAAATGGTTCCAAACGCACCGATCCAATTAAACGGTCACGCCTGATTAAAAATCCTAATTTGTGACAGCCGTTGAAAACCATGGCCAAAAAGAACCAGTGTGCCTGTGTAATGAAGTCTCTTTCATTAAAGGGTATGGTCCCCCCGTACCATTTGGTCATACTCACCCTTCCCCAATTTTCCTATCTTAAGGGTGGGGGCAGTTCACATCTGGTAGCCTTTAAAACAAACCAACAACCATCCTGCAAAATTCTGACTGTTGATAATGCAAGACGGTAACAGTGGTGCCCATTATTTGGGACCACCGGGGCAGCACTTTTTCAATACTGGCGTACAAAACAGCTATTGATTATGTATGGAATACAGACGGTTTGGCAATTTATACGAATGACCCCCTCCAGGCACAGCCATGCACGAACAACGGGACCTTTATTACGGACCAATATGGCGACACCATGATTTTGTGGTGGAGAGGATCAACCCCCGTGGCCAATTTTAATATTATGCATCTTGTTGTAACTCCACGCCAGAATTAAGCCGTGTATAAATAGCTCAACAATTAATCACTTCCAGTATTTGAGCTTTGTAGCAGGGGTTGAGTTTTTCATGCAAAAATCGAACTGGGAATTCGTGTTTACATTATAAAGAAGAGGGATTAGTCGATGAGGCTTATCAGGCTTACATGCTCATCAGTGCATGTTAATGATTTGTTTGCAGTGTTCTTGCCTTTGGCTCTTTCCTGCTTGTTTCCTTTCTGGATATTTTCAATAAAAAAATTCTTGTGGTCTGCATGTCCGGTTGCACCCTTGGCTATGATACTGTTTGCGAGGGTTTCACTATTAACAATGCTGCAGGCCTTCGGCGCTATGAACTTCTGTAGGGTTTGTACCGTGGCACAGTTGGCATCCAGATTTAATCTTGGGACATGGACTGAGCCTCCGGTACATATTTGTTCTGATTCGTGAACGTCAGAAGACTCGCGCAGTAAGTTGGAGCTTAGAGGGAAAACAAGAGTTGTTGTCATCAGGGAGAAATTTAAGCATAAATTGTTTAATTTGACAAATTGTACATGCAAGTTGAACGTCGTGTATTTGCTTCTGGATCTTTGTGGCTCGTCCCAGCATCCGTGATGTCGTTCAACCATTGAATCGCTGCAGGTTCTCAATTGTGTAATGTGTGTTTATGATATGCAATGTTAGCCAGTTGGTGATTTGAATTCCTCGAAACTGTCTTAAGCTTGGGAAGTAATCCTCTGGAAGAGCATCATGGCTTGCTGCACTGACATTGGTCACTTCTGCTATACTTCGCGTTTGAGCAATTTATAAGTTTGGGCGTATTTCCGACTCACCCTGTATGTGTATGGTTTTCGGCTATTTTAATCTAACCACGGGTTCTTATTTGTGTTCGGTTTTTAGTCGTCTGTGTAAACGTCTGAATGCATATGTAATCATCCTGCAAACGAATTTATTTATAGGATTTAATTCTCCGAAGGGCCTGAAATTAGATTTGCTGTAGGAAT
Organism: Cylindroiulus punctatus; assembly: GCA_034695085.1. Taxonomy (NCBI): domain Eukaryota; kingdom Metazoa; phylum Arthropoda; class Diplopoda; order Julida; family Julidae; genus Cylindroiulus; species Cylindroiulus punctatus. The sequence goes on along the minus strand of JAQFYZ010001344.1, from coordinate 6,164 downwards.
TTTCATAATTAAATCCAAATGAATCCAGCATGCAGTGAAAAGCTGAACGTTGGTGGGCGTTGAACATACTCTGCCTTGCTCTTCCTTTCCCTATAAAGCGTTGTTAAATTTGATGTAGTGAAATAATTGAGCGTTGTTTGCAGTCATGACAGCTGATTGCTCTTTGCCAATTGAAGGGATATTTCAACGGGGTAAAGTTGAGAAGTCTTGTATGGATTTGACGAGCAGAATTAATTATCAATACTTTTAATTCATTTTGTCGGACGAAAATCACGCGTGATCTATTTTATTACTTACAGTACCACCATTGAAAGGACTCGAGTTTAGAATGGCAATGGGGTTAGTGTAATTTACAATTGCTAAAACAAACACTTTCACAATTTATGTTCCAATTTACATGTATGTGGATTAGATACTCTCGAGCGTGAAGGGAAATACTACCACCCTGTATTTCGACTAATTCTGAAATCATAATGGCCAATTATCCTTGTTGTTTATATACATAAGCCAGCCTCCAATTTCTAATACATACCAGTATGCACGCACAAGTATGCCGCATTTAATGGCAGTATTTTTAGCTGAAATGCAATTAGTCGCTAATGGTCTACATAATTTTTCAGTGAAAGTTTTTGTTTAGGAAAACTTACGTGTTTCTTGCCCTCATTACGCTAAATACTAAAACGTATTAACCCGATGTCTTGATATTCAGACCTTAGGGTTCGCGGTTATGGAATAAAGAAAAGTTTTAGCTAGAGTAATGCAGACGTAACGAGTTTTTTTTGGAAAGAAAATTACTTAATGGTGATCGCTACGTTTTTGCAAACACGCTAAATATTTGAATAAAAATGTTACGCAAGAGGTGGGATGTTCATTTAACTTACTAATTTATTATTTAACGACATTAGAGATATTATAAAGCATGCAATTATTCATAGAATAAATCCTCTGCTTCAGCTTACTGAGTGTTGGCTTATACGGCATTGGTTGAATGAAGTTGCCATTAACTGTCCCAAAGTAGACATTCGAGAGTGGTCACGTGTCTCGTTGGATAAACGCAATCCGTTTCAGTCTAGGCTGCTCAATAATTAAAATTCATAAATATGCACAACGCGATTTAAGGCTTTAATGATATATAATCTAATCTTTCATTTGGTGGTCAGTTGTAGGCCATAATTACAGATGAGGCCAATTTGTCGAGCGAAACCACATATCTGCAATTAATTGGACTGCTGCAGTAATTTCGGCGATTATTAAATGAAATCTTACAAGAACGCACGCAATAGTTCCATAATATCAACAGCTCTTGTTAAATACGCTGTCCAAATTCAATCCAACACTAATAATTAGCTTGTTAATTTTCATGAAATCATTGGCTGATTACCATTTCTTGTTCTAAAGTCATTGCTTCACCCTGAAGTATGGCAATCAAGCAATGCACAGGAAGGGCAGCACCAGTATCTTCCCTGATTAGCAAAATCTCCAGATTTGCAGTTCCGAGCATTAGAGTGAAGGTACTGAAGGAGACGATGTCCTTATTAATGCGTGGTTTAAAATTCCATTAGATAATGCTCATAACTTGTAACGAGGTAACTTGATGCTTTATTGAGGGCTAAAAAACAATAAATAGATAAAAAGATATCTGCAACAAGGATTTCCATTTTTTGGATCAATCACTGTGCTGTATATACTGAAATATGACGTCACATACAAGACGACGGGATGAAGGAAAAGTCGACTTATTGTTAGATGTCGTTTATACACAGCTCATAAAAGTACAACATAAACAAGGTCATCTATAATCACCCATTAATATGTTTGATTTCGTAACGGAAATGTTTGTGGATTTTTGGTGCTAATCAGCTAAACACATTATTGATCAGTCATCATTGGCCTCTCATCAATATACGGACTAAAATATGACGGATGTGTTGAGTCTTCCAAGATGGCGTCCACGGGCGCGTGTTTAATTCCTGGAGTTGGGGATTATCGGTTGAAATCCGCGTTTTGCGAAGTGCGCCAAGTTTCGGTCGATACTAAAAGGTGGTGCCGGATTTAACTGCGCACTTCCGGTATTGTCTTGCCTATTGTGTCTCTTGTAGTAGGCGAGACTCGCTGCTCAAAAGTACAATCGCGACGCTCAGCTGGTGCTCGAATAACGCGGATCAAAAGCAATCACTTTAAACGTGATTTACGAAATGCACCAGAAGCTGCCATATGCAAATTTCCCTGGTCTACACGTGTCCGTGGAAATAAATTATAAACTGTTAACTGGGTGGAAAATCACATATCACCTTGGAGCCAATTCATGTTGTGGTCAAAATACAGTACGTTGTGGCTACGGCCCTGCATTAAAAAATTGGGTAAATTACCCGAATTTTTAAGTGTCTTTCTTTGGGTAATGGCAAACAAAAGTATGCGGTACTTGCACATGTAGAAGAAAGAATATTGTGAAACAAGTGATATCAGTCAAGTGTGTGCAGATGCCCTTCACACAGTTCACCAAATGCACGCATTTATTTGCCAGTTCATACGTAAGTCGAAAGCTTGATATTCAAAAGGGTCGATGTGCCACAAAAGTGCAACATGTATTGCAGTTGTCCCCTTTTGAATGTTATTCTGCTTGATTAATGGTGCACGCTTCAATTAACTACTTTAGCTATCTGTGGCACTCAGACCCTTTTGAATTTCAAGTCGTCAGTTTGCCTTAAATTGGATTGTTACAATCATAGCCTAGATTCCATCATCTTTTTCTGATAATGTACCTACATGTGCCTGTATCGGTACATAATGTATATAGTGAACATTGGCCTAAAAGGATTTAATGATGAGAAGTTTTGGGTTTAAAGGATTTTCTGATGAACGGTTTAAGGGTATAATGAAATCCCAACTTTGCATTTCACTGAGTGAGACATACAGCCTCCAGCTGGATATTCGTCCATGCTATAATTTATGAACGACTTTCTAAGGAGATTGAGGCTCTCTCGAGTTTAGTAAGCTAAATGGATGTGTATTATGTCGAGTGTTGAGGAGGGCGCATGTAGGGAGACAGTTGCTTAAGATAAGTCAAAAGATCAATATGGGGGTATCTGGTGTGCACTGTTTTTTGTTTGGGGAAACTCTAGGGTACAGTAGGATGCGTGGCTTACTTACATCTCGCTAGATTTCATTCGCAGTTCTCCATCCCCTATTTTTTGTCGTTGTTGGGGGACTCACGCAGTCATGATTCCAGCAATCAAAAAAATGGAGGGGAAAATGAAAAATGCATAAAAAACTGCGAAGAGACAGACACAATGCATTCGACTGCGTGGAGACGATTGAATTGTGGGTAAAAACCGTGCAACAAACTCTTCTTGGAGGTCATTCTGGTTAGCAAGCATTGTCACGGAAATATTCCTCGAAATACCTTTTTCTCCCTTGATGCCATCAGTTTTGGTGTCATTCTTTTGTCGCTCAATGTCTTTTGGTCGTGTTGCCAAAATTAAATTCCTTGAAGATGCAGTGTTTTTACCGAGTATTAATCTTTTTTTCTTTTTTTTAAGTTTGCGTGTCTTAGAGAACTGAAGTAAATGTACGTATTCCATGGACAGTTCGACCAGAAATTGACCACTAATGGATGCAGGATCTATACATCTTAAATAATATAATGTACATGTATATCAATACATATTCCTGTATTTTTATATGGCAACGTCCATATAAGACATACATTTGCGGAGATGGTCATACATGCATATGTATGGTCATGTCCTTTCCACGAATAACTTTCACAATAAGTATTAATTATATTTTACAGATTTTTGGCTGATTTGGCAGATTTAGCCGATAACTAGTATTTACGATAGAACTCAATTTTAATTAAATAAGGCATTGTTACATGTATAGTGATGTCGTCGTGTTTTGAATTGGCAAGTATCATATGCATACATGTATCACTAAGAAATTAAGTTCTTAAAAGGATCTTTGAGACTTGCTTGGAAAGGTGTGATTGAACATATTGATAGGAAAGAGGTTCAATTCGAAACTTGTCATGGCCGAGTACTAAGCCTGGGTCTAATTCCAAGCCAACCAAGCCTGAAATGGTGTCATTCATTTCATTATTTAATCATGTGTAACACAGTTTCAATATGTCGCCATGAGACGATCATGCATGTACATGTATATGTATGTGGTATGTGCAATGTATAACAACATATGCTTTAGAAAATCAGTAAGTTATGATGTTGTTGCAAGTGCTGTTTTTCGTGAAACATTTATGAAATATCGATCATCACGGAATTCACCGAAGCATTTGCCAGTTGGCAGATTTTTGATTTGTCCATGCAAGAAATCAATTGTTGTATCTGACACATGTCCAGTTCCTTGATCAAATTTAGTTGAACTTCACGATTCGAAGCACGCCCTTGTTGAATTTTGCTCGAACGAGGCTAAACGAAATTCAACTGGAATTGTATCGAATGCTGGCCCTTCTTGTTGTTTCACACCACTTGAAACGATTGATCCACCACTGTGCAAACACAGTTTGATTCTGGTGCACCTTTTTCGAGCCGTGACTCGCTTGAGAAAGCGTCAGCCAGGCGTGTCATAAACCGAATTTTGTACGTCTCCAATTTGAGTTTTTGTTTTTTTGTGTGTACATGTAACACTGTATATGAATATCTAAATATGCGTCTCACAGTTCGTCCCCTGTGTGTGATTGGGGGCTCAGTGCGCTTGACAGCCAGGCCATGCATGGCTGTAATCGTACATTCAACGAAAAGGCCATCCTGTGTGATAAAAATATCTGATATTTATTTTATTGTCCATTTATATGCGTTTCAGTGACCGGCCTGCCTTACGGGATGTGGTAAAAATGGCGTATCAAAATGAAGGACCGCGAACCCCGTCTCAAATTGCATTTATATACGAATTCGTCCGCTGGGGTCCATAACTTTGGGTAATTCATAGGGAATATAGAAATGTATCTACCCCTCGCGATTTATAAACAACCTGCGCAAATTGAGTCGTATATAATTTGCGATTTTTCTGTCCCTGCCAGGGATATTTTTACCCTTGTCTGGTTGCGAAATTTATGGGATTTTTTCATTCCACTTTTATGCCTGCATAAAGATGTAATGCGGCTCCTTATTCGCTACCTCGGGCCATTATGGGCCTAGTGATTCAGCTGACTCAAGCAAAATATATATGTCTAGAATTTCCATTCGGATTTAACATTTCTACACAACCCCACGTCAACGTCAGCCCACATTCGAGCGTGCGTGGGCAAAATTTTTAAAATGATTTTGGTTTTTTATCTTATCAAAACCTTCAGGTGGTTGATTTACAGTCTATAAAATCTGAACTGGATAGTCTTTCCCTCGATCGACATTGTGGAACTGCTTGATCGCACTTGTTGATATCCCCAGGCGCTGGGAACTGGATTGCAACTAACTGTGTAGCTGACAATTCCATACATGTAGATTGTACAATTTCCTCAATGGTAATAGGTAAACATAGCCGTGTGCTGTTTGTCATCCACACATAGCTATGCATGGTTACACGGTTCCATTTAAAACATCTTGACCTGCAGGACAGTGAATCTGACACTACTGCCTGGAAATGAATCTGACAACACTGACAGTGAAGGAATCCACCAACGCTGTCAAAAAGAGCTTTATAACGGGTGGGCGCAGGGGGAAATTAAGATAATTAATTTGCTTCTGAGTGCTTTGCAAACATTTAGAAGGAGATAATGAAAGGACATGGCCTTCCATCGCTATCGAATTGCATCGGCAATGTCAACTCGATCAAAACTACCTCACTGCGAACCATTAAAATGAGGCCTTACATTTATATCTGTTTCAGAACATCCATCACTTCGCCCTCAGACCCCCATGTTGCAACGCAATACTTGAACAGCCGTTTTGCTATTACTCAAAACTACTGGTGGTATGTGTGGTGAACGAATGATAAAATCACTGCGAGTTTTAGAAACTGGCTCGTGGAATTTTAATCAAAGCTCGGATACTGTACTTTATTATAACCCTGCCCCAAATGTGCATACGAGCTTCATACAGGGTTCCCCCATACCTGCAATTGTAAGGGCAGGAGTGTGGCCGATGTGACAAATGTGACAAAATGTGACAATTTCTGTAAAAAATGGAAAATAATGTGACAAATGCAACAAA
>JAQFYZ010001343.1:0-24645 GCA_034695085.1 Cylindroiulus punctatus | reverse complement strand
TTATGGCTTCATCCAATGTCATCTGGGTTCATCAATGGCATGGGCTGAACCATCATCTAAAAAATCATGCAATCATATGAAATTGTACGATTTCATAACTAATGTGATATCACGTAAACCGCAGTTTATGTCAATCAAAAATATCCTATTACAACCTCTAGCAGTTAAATTAGTCCAGTGCCTTTTCCATTCTATTCTATCCTATAGTATACCCCACAGTCATGTAATGTCATGAGGTGGGGGAGGTGAAATCAATTAAACGAAGTTCAGACACAATGTTAGCTTACCCCTAGCGGGACGTATGTTTGCAGTGATTGCCTGATCTAGGGGGCAGCTCAATAAAGAAATTGTTAATGTAGGTTAGGCTAATCTCTGTAAAAAGAAACACAAAACGAAGAAATTTCGACTGGTAGGGCAGGTGTTATTCTTGTAACTTTTCATAATATGACTAGTTGATGGTCATTTTGAGTGGGCTATGTTCCACGGTATATCCTAAATATTCAAGACTGAGAACACAACAAGAGCCTGTCCTGTCATACAGTTGTCCGCCACAAATGCACGTAAGAGTGTGGTTCATCGTTATTTCATCTAGCAAAGTTGGATTAGTAAGTCAGCACGAAATTACACTTCTATTTGGTTGCGCTAAATTGGATTCTGTGGGGACTCCACCCATGCAAAATTGCACCAGAAAACTCGCGTTATATCGTGCATAACCACACCTCCTATAAACCAAAATATGTTGTATTACAAATAAGTTAATCTGTTGCCTTGATGTGATAACGGCTCACCTGAGCTAAGACAAACAGGAATTTAATTGGATATAGTGCAATGGCGTAAATGATTTGTGGGTGAATTCTTCACGGTTAAACCCACGTGACCGCAAGAAACTTTTTTGAATTCATAATGTGTGCAGAGCATTAAAACGTACATGTACAGTTAGTCGCTTTTAAAAATATGCAGCAGTAATTTCTGGCTTTGAAGAAATATAAGGCATAAAGCTATAATTAATGATGTAGCGAGAAAAAAAGACAAACCTTTTTTTTCACCTACATGTATATGTAGGGGCCTATAGACGTTTACGTGCATTCATTGGCATGAAACTAATTTTCTGCATTCAGACGGATGTGGAAATTTTAAAAAATGTTGGGGAGAAAAGGTGGTCGAGTTTTGTAAGTAATTGACGTAATTAACAAGCGTTAGGTCCTATAATTTAACATATCTTGTATGGGTGAAAAAACGCCAAAAATGTTTCAAGATGACATTATCAAAACATATGGATTGGCCCTGCTGAAATGCATCATGATTTTCTTATTGGTGGCACGTCTGGATTACTCGTACATAACATCGTTTTACTGAAATGTTCGCATGTTAGTGACATGTAATTTTGAAGAAGTTCTTTGGGGAATTTTTTTAAAGAAAGAAGTGCAGGTCCTCTGGTCATCTCTTTCCGCCCATGATGCGGTCTAAATAAATATTTCATCAACATCAATAGAGTTGCGTGACTGATTGCTCGCAATTTTTTATAAAAGACATTAAAATAAAAAATGGTTTATCTGGATTTTCAAACAGTAGCAATGTTCGCAAGTGCATTTATTTATTGATGATTTGAGGTTCGTTTCTCCATATACGTGTTGTTAATGGAGATAAATTACACCAGGGCTGTGGCGGATTTACCTTAATGAAATCGATGAGTTTGCCCAGTTTATTCATTAAAAATGAGATTAAGAACCCGCACATAGGGCATTTTTCAACTGGCGGTATAATATCGTGTTCATAAATTATATAGACTATATCCCATTATTTACTCTGACATTCATAAACGGCATAAGACTTCATGTTGTATCCGAGGACGCGAGCATAGGGGAACATTATTTATTATTTAATGTTTTTCCCAAATGATCATGTGAAGCAATCTCTAGTATATTAAAAAAGTGTTCGGCCAAATAACGCAACATGATATGTGATTCTGGACAGAAAATATCGTTGTATTGTATTGTCCAATGAACAATGAACAATTAACATTTAAACGAACGATTATTCGCCATGAAATTATTGCATGCTTGCTTTTTAAAGTCAAAAATAATACCAGATGAATTAAAAAGTATGAGATGGTTAACATGTGCAGTTGTTTTTGGCATCGCTTATATCCCTGCCTTCCATACCTGGGTAAATTTATCTAATTTGGGTAAGTAATTTTCTGGGTATTTTCAGTCAGTTTTAGCCAGTATATTTATTCGTAGATTAAATAAAATCGCCATTTTTCTTGAATTGGGTAATGAAGGGAAATTTGATGTACAGTATAGTAGGTTCAAGAGGCTTATTTGCAAACAAATCTGGACATTCGGTAGACAGAATAAGCGTTTATACGCACTGTAGTTTGTTCGAGCATTCCCCTGAGACCTTTCATTATTAAAATAAATGATTTCATGAGATAAGCATCTACACGACGATATTAGCAAAACATTATGTAGAGCAAACAACTACCTGCTATTATGAGTATGGGGGCTAAATAAACAACGGCACACTAAACGCTTACTCGATAACAAAAACACGAATTTAGGCTTCCATGGTTTTGCAGGGACAGCCACTACAGACACCTTCTTGCAAAACTGCAAAAATTCATCTATTGGTAACTTATGTATAGAAAAATCCTGTGTTGATTTGCCCGCAACAATGTGGCATCTAGGCTTCATGATCAGTGTCTGTTCTGGAAAGGCTTTTTTCCCATTTCTTTACTTAAATCGTGTTCATTTTTTGCGTTATTAAAATGGCAAGTTATAATAAGGCAAAAATGCCAAAACTGCATAGATATTGCGGAAAAGCGCTTGCTCGTATCGCGAGCGTGTCTGGAATCGATTTTAATAACGAAACTTGTTTATATTTGGCATCAGAAAAAAACGGTTTGATATTTACTGTGCGCTACTTGCACAACTATGGGTTAACATTATACAGAACTGGAGTGAAAAAAACGTTTTCCACGGTGCGCCCAGTAACAAAAAACTAGTCCGCCAAGGATGACAACATACAGCGAATTGTGATGACATAGGGATTTTTATAATAAAACACAAAGACCATGGGATGAGACGCTCAGGGTTCAAAATAGAGAGGCAAAACACACAGTACGGGATAAAAATGCAGCGAAAGCAAGATTAATATCGCTGAGAGACTAATTCAGTATTGGTAAACATTCGATTGACCCCCACCCATGCCTGCACCTGACTATAGGGAAAGATGACAACAAAGCAAATGTCGTAGATATAGCAACATCTATTTCTCATTGATCACAATGGCGCTGGTCTGCTCTTCAAATGTGATGTGGACAGTATCTATAGAGGGCTACAAACACATCTTCCGGCCTTCATATCTCAGGTCCAATGGGAACGTGTCCTTCGTTTTGTTGCTATGGCTAAACAGAAGTTACGGGACATTGAGGGCACATTTTTCAAACAAGAAAAGCATGTAAGAATTAATGGCCATGCTCGTGTTTGTGTTGGATCATTGCTTGCAGGGCCTCGGAGACCGTGTTCGAGAAGACTGATCCCCTTAATTCACATAAAAAGCAATAACACTTCTAGCAATTGTTTTGTCGTACAAGTATGTTAGGATGGACTAAACAGTCCTCTCTGTTATGTATAGCACTACATGTGATTAATTTCGAATGCTCGATGGTCTGAGTTGGTCTCGGAACTGCTATTTTAACCAGCTAGCCGATGGCACATTTGTGCATTCGAAGAGCCACAAATATTTACTTTACATTATACCGTGCTGTCGTTAATAACATGGAAACGGTGATTAAAAATACACTCGTTCTATTCTAGGAGATATCCTGTACGCTTATTCGAATCGACGGCATTTTCGCAAAATGCTAATCAATTTCATGCAAATAATTAAAGCAAAAATAATATCTATAATTCGTAAGCTGAATTTTATAAAAACTTTCGGGGCGAAATTGTGCTAGTGATTGGCCAAATTAATTGTTATCAACTTTGACAATCTGATTGCGTCTTTGCATAATTAATTCGTTACTAAAGCGGCTATAACCTGTTGAAGATAGACCAGCCTATATAGATGAGTGTCTTTTCATTATATTTATTTGCCCAAAGAGAAGGAGAAAGGCAAAACAAAGATAGCTCGTATTTCCTTTCATTGTAGTGGTGAATTCTCGATAGTGATGCAATAAGATGCCTAAAGATTTATGGAGATGCAATTTCAGAATTTCCGGGCTCTTGGATCCGTGACACTAGCACTACATCCACTACATTAATTGGACTATACACTATACTTTCAAAAGACCACTGTTGACGAAGATTCACAAATTGGTTTGAAGCAGTGCACCAAACCTGCCAATCACAATCAGAATTCTCCTACATTGGACTAATTTCGTCCATCATTCTAATTGGAACTATAGAGGTATTGCCCTAATTTTACTAGTTTACGAGATGCATTTTGAATGATCTTGATGGAACAGTTCCAGGTCTGGCCGGGTGACACTTAGGGATACCCTGGCAATCCCGCGATAAGTGTCAAAAGTTGGTACATTTAGGTTTCAAAACTTCAGTTTTGTGTCATTAAATAAATTTGCCCTTTTAAAAGATAATGTTGCTGATATAATTTTGTTTACTTTTTTGTCCTTTGTTTTGTTTATTTGCTGTTCCTTGCAAAACGGGTATTCTGTTTAGATTCTTGTGCATACATAAAAATATAAGATTTTCTGAACTCTATTACATGTAGATGTACTTTATTGCCCCTAGAGGCTAGACTTCTATTAGAATTAAGGCTGCGTTCACACAGTAGATTTCTCAAGAGATACATTTATTGGCGAAGTATTTCGTCGATTCGGCATCCATTTAATATTTGAACTTTTGGGAAAAGATATTTTTCTCGTCTATTAATAGTTACCTATCGCTGGTCGTCAAGAGTGTTTTCTTATAGCAATTCCCGCACTGGAAGGCTTTTCTTTTGTGTCGTATTTTAGTAATTATTACTGGCACTTATTGATCGGTCATTATAAAGCGCCAGCTCCTTGTGACATATATAAATGTCATCGGTGATGGTAAAAAGTATTACGATGGAGTAGCAAAAAAATAGATTTACTCTGTGGGGAACGACCAGATGAAAGATAAGTCTTAATAAATACCTAACGGACAAATAGTGCAAAGGTTTTCAAGTAATGCATTAGATTCTAGAGTTTACAGCATACGTTTGTTTTGCCGCTGGTCCTTATGGCCCAAGTGAACAAAATTATAAAATACATAAGTAAGTTAAATACGTTTTTTTTATTCCTTATTACATATTCCATTCCAAATATTGCAAATTTTGAATTTGATCATGGTGTAGTTTTTAGTCGAGGTTTCATTGTGCTATGGATAGCAGTGGTATACGTATAACTTTATTCTGCACGTTTGTAGGCTGTGTGTAAGACTCAGTAAGGGATGATAAGGATTCGCTTTGAAAAACTTAAAATATAACAAAATGCAACAGCTGGTTTTGATAATTCTTGTATGCTAGAAAAGTATGATTAGAAATATATTTTGTGCGCATTTGAAGCAGGACATAATTTGTAGCATACAGCCAAATATTTTATATCAGAACTTTAAGACTTGTATGGTTATAAAAGCTTTTGTCATCAAGAGTATGGCAATCCCTTCATGGCGAGACTAATCAATGCAATTATCCAACCATATTAAAATTTATTGGCATCTTTACTAGACATATTTTTAAGAGACCTTCATGCTGGTTCCCTATTTTCATGCTTGTATTTGTATAATCACAAGCAGTTTATACAAATTTATTAGGAGTTCAAGGTTGAATGGTCTGGGCAAATTGCCCCTTTTCGTCTTTCAGACACCACGCTGTCAAAATATTTTTGTTATTTAAAAAAGTCCCGTTTCAATTTCATACGTTGGCGTGTGTCTAATTTCTACTTGTATTTGTGCAATTCAGTGCGGTATGCTTTACATGGACGTATATCACAATAAGCTGGAAATATAGTCGTCAGCATTTTGGATCGATATTCACAAAAATACGAGTGCAAGATATACGTGTACTGCAGCACGATAGTTATGCCTTCCAAATTGTTCAAATACCAGGTTTCATAGTTCTACAGTTGCAGAAACGCAGGCTACAAAAAAGTAACACAAAAGGAGTTGTATCGACTTAATTAATGTCGGAATTCTGGATAAGTATATATCTTAATTAAAATGCCATCACATGTATGTGCACAGTTCTTTAAACAGTCAATGGTTTAAATGACTGCCTGGGTTTCTGTAGCTATACATGTAAGCTTAGTTTTGAACGTACTATAAATGCAGCCAGCATTACCAGCAAATTTCATTTGCTTACCCATTGCATGCTAAACGAAGATTAGCGTTGTTCTGAGTTTTCGACTATCCAATATACATGTAGCTGAGAAAATATCACTCCATTATTTAAAAACATTCCAGAGATAACATTATACACGCAAGCACATGCATATAAAAATACACAGAAACCTGTGTCGGACAGCTAAATTGCATACTAAAACGCAATGTTCATTTTGTGTATGACAACAATGTCCTAAGTTCGAGTAACTTGCCATTGTTATACACTGTAGTTTGTCCCCTCAATGTGAATATTACTAGTTCGGCATAAGTAGGGGTCGGGGTTTCACTGTAGTTTATTTTTCGGCATGGGATGTTCAGCATTTCACCGAGTTGTGATAGGATGCCGAGGGTAGATTTGACAGTAACATTTATTTTAGAATGCATGATACATACAGTTCTCGTTTTTTCTAGTTGGACATGTGCTTTGATATGTCAAACACGTAAAGTAAGTGAGGTTGCGATTACATTTGGAATTCTTCAAAAGATATCCACGTCCCTTTGTCTTAAGCAAAAACATTTTTCCTGTATGCAAAATACAGGAACATCTTATCTGATGCTTTTCTGCCTAGCCATTGTTTTCGCGAAATGTAGACTTCCATATAAATTGCAGTTATTTCCTTTTCTGTACTCTGTCTATGCAGAGAATTCCCGAAAGAGATGTTTGCGAAATTGCGATGTAAGAGACATAACCATTGATGGTTGCAATTGGACCCTAACCTAGTCGAGTGTGAGACATAAACACACTTAGATTGTCTTCTTAATTGTCGTCTCTCTCTCCTCCTCTTGGCCATTTTAACTCACGAGTAGTGAGCAAAACAAGCTTTTCTCCTTAATTACGCCATATGCTTCGCTCTATGAAATATTCCATATGCATGCTCATTTCCTCGGTGTTAATGGTCTTCGTAAGTGTTGGCGATATGTGTCCATTTTAAGGATAGTTACTGACCGCCCATCGACTATTTTGCCTTAAAGCAGAGCTGAAATGATCCTGGAACGCAATAGAGAGGCTTGTTTTATCGTGCATGAGGTAATTACATGTTTGTGCCTGTAATATAAATGCCTCCACGCCGAAAGAATCTTAGGGGACTTCCGGTTTAAATGCCCATGAAGTGCTTGATAGTTGTGGCTGGATATTCAGTTTAAGTGAGTTCGTGGGGTTTTGAGTTGAATTGTACAACATTTGGTTTGCCATCAGCTTGCATGCAATCACTGCCAGCGTACGAGCTGTTTGGAGAAGCCCAATTTCTCATAGCTATAGTGTCTATGCTGGAAATCGGGGACAGTAGGGCATATACCGTACTAAAGCTAATACGAGACATGATTGTCCGTCGTGAATGTAGGATGACATAATGGCACGCAAATATAAAATATGAATGAAGGGCGATTTCTCCCGATTTTATTCACCGTGAAAAATCAATGCCAATTTCCATTGATATTTGGCACAGCCCCTGGCTATTAATTACTATACATAGTTGCGAAAAAGTGCGGATCATTCTCTGAATTATTTCGTTTATCTTATCAAAATCTAATACATGTAGCATATTTATCACATAAAGCAAAAATTGAGCAGGTCGTTGGAGTACGACGAGTTTCGGATTTGGAAACATGGGAAACGTCCATAAATGAAATCAACTGCTTGGCTGTGATCCAATGTCGATCACAGATTAAGAATGGAATTGGGGGTTCCGCCTTTGTTGACGTCATAATATCTATTATGGACTCCCGATTATCCATGGCGCTAGAATAAAATCAGGAATTGGTGTTCCTGGATAGTCGAAATTCACATGATCATCTGAACCAAAGAAAACCTTATGGAAAATCTTTGGAAAACTTTGTTGCAACCTTCCGTTAACACCTTTGATGTTCGTTTGCGCAAACTTGATGTACACGTAAAATACTTTCCATTGAATTACGTAAGTAATTCATTTATTGTTATAAATAAACAGCCTGGATAATCCGGATTTACATATTGGAGAGTATGTACATGTACCAATAAACGTGAAATGTTGACGTCATGAAGGGGAAAATAAAGGGTGCACTTTTTTACATCAATATGAGAGGAATGATAATATCACCCTATATTATGTTGAAAAGGATGGCTGCTGATGTCATTGTAGATAAGAGGTCAGCGTTGACGTACGTACGTTATTATGGGAAAAGTCGTCAATGGTAATATCATTTTGGAGAAATTGACCTAAACTGAGGTAATTATGAAGAATGATTCAATTTAACGCTATCGTAGGGGTGATGATGAATGCTGGCGTCATTTATGGATCGTCCCAAACGCATTGGATACTATCAGCCATATATACATGTATACATGTACACTATAAGCTTATAAGGGAAGAGTTCCCTTCGTGCTGTTCAGTAGATCTAATCTACTGTACATGTATTTTCCCCGTGCATGAATGAGCTCGTATACATGTATTATCGTCCAACATATTTTCGTGCTGAACTACTGTACATGTGCTAGCAGTATTCCCTAGAGCCATAGACAGTTTCGCAGCTCATTACAAAAGGGGCATACCTGATACATAATACCATGTAGAATTAGATCTCTTCATAATAAATTTTCCAGATTGCATTGTCTTTCTTGAACCGTGCTGATGGAATTACCGACCTCTAAATGCTCTTGCTTTTGGTTGTACATGTATCAAATACAATCGACTAACATACTCTACTGACTTACAAGGCTTTTGTCACTTCTGCTAGAAAATGGTGATTGGCAAGCTGCTTACTGAGAAGCGTAGAATTAGGGCTGAAATGTTAAAGGTGACGATGACGATGCCTGTTTTCCAGAAGATTACTTCCAGGGTTTAATTAGGTGATAACATATGGAGTATTAAGCTACTTGCAAGGACCATTGCCATTTAGGACTGAGTGATGATTCTGTCAGGGATGCTAATGGGATTTTGACCAAGTATATACTGTATATTGATCCTTACCCACATTCTTTCACCGATCATGGCAATATTACCATGGTGTGGCAGCAAACATTTTCACGAGATGTATATCAGCCTTACTGTCCTACAAAAAATATTTTTTTGGTGAGGATCCTTTATCTGAAATTCTGACTGTTGAATTATGATTTGAATTGAATTAAATCACATTTTCTGCCCTGTGATACTTCTCTTCAACATCAATATTTTTTTGGTCGATGGTATCTGGTATTTTAAGGGTCGATCATTGATCCAATTGTATAAATAAAGGCTGCTGCTGAAGTGATTACACAATTTAAATTTAGACCCTCTTCCACATTTTATTATCCGATATGTAGAGGGGATCATAACATAACAACTTGGGAAATGCTATAGGCCAGGCAATTCCATAGACGTGCATGTATTTTTAATTAGTTATAAGCCGATTTGTAACGTAAATGCATATTTGAAGTGTTCATTTTCATGTTAACAATCTTCTAACGAACAATGAAGTGTTAATTTTTTATGTTTTATTTCGAAAACTTTTAATTACCACAGCCTGATAATACTAATTACCTAAACTGACTGACTGTAGCATCTTTGAAAAATACACGCCCCAATTCAGGAGCCCTAAATTCACACCATGACCTAAATGTTATGAACCGCTCTATACACTGGTGTGTTTTTGACTAGCTACCAACTCAAATAATGCAGCAGCGCCAAATTCAGTCGCACCCTTTAAACAAATTTAAAGATGGATCAATCAGGCCTTCGATGATTGCACTAAGTTTGAATAGTTTTTGGTGGAGAATACAATCTCAATTTACACTGTAGTAATTTGACTCGTTTGTTTGTCCATAATTTAAGCGATGCAACGGAATGCATTTAGTAAAATCTGCAATCTAATCCGTCAAAATCACGTTCAAAGACAACCGAACGAGTGATTGATCGCATGTATCACGGAAATACTTTACGTGCATTGTTTCGTTCATCACATGTTACTGCGTAACTGCGGGGCACTGCATGTTTCACCATCATCCACTTGCATGACACGCAAAAATGCGTTCAACAGCAACAACTGTATACTGAAGTTTAGTTGAGATCTGACGAAACTGCTCTACTGCAATTGGCAGACCGGCTTACAAATTTAATTTGAAGTGCAGGACGCTAGGCGCCTGATATCTCCATTTTGGCATTGTTCGTATATTCAATTTTTCAAATGTCTTTGTATTTTTCGATAAAAGACCTCGATATCTGATTCATGTTCTTGTGCAGTTTGACAATAGGCTCCAACTATATGACACCAGAGCATTCTTCCGAATAATGTTGTCATCTCCAATTCCTTGAATTCAAAGGCATTCAATTGAACATCGTTTCGGTAGATAATACTGCAGAAAGTTGTATTTGGGCCTACTTTCGAGATGTCTGCAATCACATGGCTAATAAGGGGATTTGTTAATTCATAGCACTCGTGACTCACTTGAAATGCTAACTACATTAGGATACGCCTAAAGAAAACGAATTTCTAATAACATTGACACCTGCTGTATTTGTAGTCCTTTTCAGAAATACATCTTTCCTGAATGTTTTCATGTTTTTGCAAAATTGTGGATTTGTGATTCGATACTCAAACCGTATAGTACTTCAAACAATGTGTTATGAATAAGTATTGCGAGATATTTTCTGCTTGCTTGTTGTTAACAGTCAGCTATAATTAGTGACTGCGCTGATACAGTACTTTCTCTGGACGTTGTATATTGCTCCAGAAAAACGATTATTTAAATTGAAGAGCTGCATAAGAATAACAGTGAGATGGAAAAGGGCAAAACTGACTGAATTCACCAGCATGAAACGAGCCGTAATTTAGCACGAAAAAAATACACGTATGGTATGCCTAATGTGCATGTTGACAGCAAATATGTCATTTTCAATCTGAAAAGCACTTTACAACATTTTTCTGTTGTCATCGTCGCCAGTGTCACTGTCACGTACGGTACGAGTGACTTGATGACACGTAATGGCGGTTGGGTGGCGTTGTATTTCACATGAAAGCCATGCATTTTTTAATACAAGTGTGTTCCGCGTTAAAAAAAACGTGATATTGTCAGCTATTTACGACAAATTGGCAGTCCCAGCAGGACGTTGTTTAAAAAGCGCTGCAGACAGGTTGTGCTAATTTTTGTTAATGTATTCGGAGATTAAAGTATCATTAATTGGTGCTAGAATTTTAGCAATGAACCGAGCTGGTTGAAATATTGTGTACAAGTTTAATTTGGTCCCTGTAGGTAGGCAAACACTCAGTACTGCATGGCAGTCGGTGATTGCCAGCGCACTTATTAACCAGGATGAAAACTTGAGCATCAACTCAATTCATCTAGCGTACATATTATTCCAGGTTCTCGATATGCCTCGTTAGTCTTTCATAAATCTTCTAGTGAAAAGTGGTGTTAAGTGTGACAAGACGTTTATAAATTGCAATTCCTTTAACTGTCAGTATCCATGAAGTGAAAGTCATTAAATAACATTTCATTGAATAACTCGGTTGATTAATTGACGTACGTGGATCTCATTAATTCCCCGGATAAAGTGAACATTTTCAATTCCATCCAATGCGTCATCAATTCATAAAACTAACAAGTTGAAGAAATGACTCTTACACACATACTGCAGAATACCGTACAATCAGAACATGGCGTCAACTTTTATGCAAAAAATTTGCATGTAAATAATGCCTTTTTGCGTTCAATCTTATTCTATTGGACGTTTGCACTTTCTGGATTGCGTGCCTACTTTTCTCCGTTGTTGAGTGATTTGATCGGAAAGTACAAAGGAAGGCCTCTCGATTATTTCAATTGATGACATCGGACTTTTTTGCTTGTTTTCGTTTCTCCTGAGAATTTGAGGAGTGCTTGGTCGTTGTCTAAAAGACTTCACTTGCATTTCCCGCCGGGATTCTAATAAATATATCGTCTGCAATGTGAATACGACAGGTACCAGCTTTTACTACGAGCATATTGACCTACATTAGCTTTATAAGCTTATCAGCGATGCAGATAAATTTGCTTTTACATAACAAGCCATCTGCCTCGATTTGAGTCTCAATAGACTCAAAGTATAGACTTTGAAGATAAGAGACAATTTGAATAACGACGAAACTTGATAATTTAGATTATATTGAAATTCATCAAATCCGTTGCTACGTACCCAGACAATCCAATCTAAATGTGCGTGTGTTAATGTAACAGGTGTCTGCGTCCTCAAAATTTTAAAAAAATTGCACTTTAGTGCAAATTAGACTTTAACTAATTTTGGAAGTATAAATGGCATAAGAATAACTCTGGACATTTTACTAAATGCCGCGATTTCAGGTTAAATTAAATGAACATTTACGCCCTACATCTCAGCATGCCCCATCTTTAAAAGGAAATCTAATTCGAAAATGTTTTTCACCAGAGAGTAGCAACAACTTTAAACAGTTGAAACAAATCAGAGAAATGTAAATTTTGATATTAACATGTACAGTTACCTAAAGCTTTAATCTGAACTCATAATGAATACTGAATGACAACCTGATATGGGTAGCACATATGTGCGCGTATTTTGCTAAGCTGGATACATATAATTGCTTAAGATAGAAAACTGCTAAAACTGATAAATGTCATTAAAGTAATCATTGCTTGAACAAAATGTACTGGAAAGGAATGGCATTTAATTTGTCGTTTATAAAGAAAGTTCATGTTTTTCTGATATGGGATGTTTAATTTAAATAATGATGAATATGATACAGCTAACTTGTTGACAACATTTTGTTCACAAACGCAACTATTGAATAGATTGTATCTGTATGAAAATATTGCAGTTTTCCAAAGTATTGTCTCAAAAGCTGCGAGTGGTAACGTGGTCGTCATAATTTTTTTTATGGTGGATTTTAGGTGAAAAAGTTTTCATCATGCCACATGGGTCTTCCAAATCTGCCCCTTTCAATTCCTTTGTTCAATCAAAGATATGAGAAAACGAAGACTGTCTTCGCAGTAGGTACTAGCGAAGTAAGGATAATAAATGGAAAATGGAGAGAATGGAGAAATCAGTGTCACCATGACAACAATTGGCGGAGCGCACAAAAAACAATCAAGGGAATCTATCGAGCGTGTTCTTTGCCATACAGAATGCATTAATAGTGGATCAATTTGATGTACAATATTGTTATTGAAATTAATGGTCTGGTTTCGAGAAATGCAACAGCCAGCTGATGCAGGGCACATGCATCATCAGTAGATTAGTTTATCATCGGCAGAAAATCAATACTCCTAAGATTAACGCAATTACAGTAAGCTTTCGTCAGCATTATGCTCACTATCATTAGTATTACGCAACTACCGCATAAAATATTCCTTCGGAACTGACGCGTTCCCACGATGCTTTCAGAGAAGTAAGTGTTCTCAAATAAAATATTTCGTTTAACAGTAGATTTGGAAATGCATAATGCACTGCTCCAAATTTTCACGAAATGTTTATATTCCAACCACTTGCCTAGCATATTGTGCAATACTGACACCTTATTTTACTTTTTTTTTTGCTTTTTTGGTATAATCCAACTGTATGCTACCCAGAGGTTAATCCATTGGTTGAAATTTCAGCTTAGGATACCCCGCAAATAGAACTTTCAAACACATGTAATTGTTTAAAAGCACAATTTTACGCATTTATATACAGTGTATGAACTACGCTAGTCGTGAAGGAAACAATTATCTTTTAATACTGTTAAGGTAAAATTATAGTCTTAATAGCCATTTCCGAAGTTCCAAACACGGAGTTATGATGAATGGCCAGATGTGTTTTTTCACCTCAATTCTGAATCACCTCAAGTACGACTCCGTCTACTCTATATCAAATTAGCACGCTGGCTCGTTGTGTTATTTCTCGAGAAAGGCTTTATGATTCAGAGTACATGAATAATAAATGCATTTTAATTCGATTTCACGGGCTCGTTTGGCGTCGCCAATTCCGCCCATGTTTTTATATTATTTCGCTATTTAATTAGCTAGCCGATAGTTTCAACGTGAAGCATTTGCGAGGCCAAACGCCAGGTCTATGTCAGAGTATAACAAAGTTAATTAAAATGCCTTCCGAGAACATGGAAGAGCATTTCGTCCGTATCCGGGGTTTATGGGGCAGAGCGTATCATAATCATCATCGTCTTCATTAGTGTTGCACGGAGAAATTTGTATACCTCGGGTTTGTTTTTCATTTTTAACGTCGTTTTATTGGGTTTCCTCCGTTTATTTGATTATGTCATCTGCTCAAAACTCGTAGTGTAGACGTCGAGAGAAGCCTGTTATTGTTATTATAGCACGCATGTAGGCCGGTTGTGACTCCAGTCTATGATCTTTTCTTCTGGTGCCGAGTGCAATAACCAACACTAATGGCAGTTTATGGTCGTTGCATTCATTATAAAAATGAAGTGCTAGGAAGAGCAACATAATCTGTCATGCCATGGCATTCTTCATGGCGTACATGCCACACCTGAATCGTTGAAGTTGAAGTTTATACCTTGTGATGCCTTGACCCTTGGATAAACCAAATGCGTTTTTGTGTCAAGTTACAGTTTAGGATGTGACAGGTCATTACGTGCTATCAAGAACGAACTGCTGATGTCTGAAATGGCCACGGGTTAAAAAGCAACCAAGCACACTCCTATAGTATCAGTAAACCGGCATCAAGGCGAACTTATTGATTGAAATAATGGAGGCTTTGAAAACTACGGCTATAAATACCCGTTAATTTCAGATAATAAGTGATTTTGACAGGATTAATTTGTGGACTTTTCACTCGAGGTACAGTAGGTATCTCACGCAGCATGGCAACCATTGAAAGCAGGCTTATAAATTTGGTGAAATTTTGTTGAGTATGGGAAGCACTCGTAGTGGAAATTATCCCTCGAATATATTCCGTCTGGTTAATTTATCACGCTGCATTAAACATCACCTGCGTGATTAAAAAAAGGTTTTCAAACACCACTGAGATTTGAAGAGCAAATCTTGTTCGTTATATTCACGACAAATGCCATCTAGCTTGCGAGAAGCTAGTGCTTGAAGTCTTCCAGACATGCACGCGTTGCTTTGCATAAAATATATACAAACATAACAAGTGAATGATGAGCATTTTCATAATGTGTGCCTTTGGTGCGTCTGCTTTTATCAAGTTACACGGTGTGCGTCAGATAAATGTTAACCAAATTTGACGTTTGTTGGACTTCTGGGGAATATCTCTCTTTCAGGAAATTTCTGAAATTCCCCAACAAGTGCAACGTGGAATCGCAGGTCCAAGTCAAGTGGGAACTATTTGTAAATCAATAGCTACTTTTCTTCCAAATTCAAAGCATGGCAAAAAAAGTCACATTTTTGAGGCAATGGATTGTGGAGAGGTACACGAACATGTCGGTCACCAGTTTCTATTGATTTATGCACGCCATGCAGAGGTTGAAATAATCCCTATTTCGCTCGAAATCTGCGTTGTTCATGATTTATTTTTCCAATAGACTGACCTATATTTGTGGTAGGGACTATTACCGAATATACAGTATTGACTGTACAGTGTACAGCGCAGCAACCGGAACATCTATTGTGCTTTTCAAATTAATATGGCCGTTGTTTTCACTATGGTTACGCATATGTACGTTTGACCATTGAATATTTTGAATACATTCTGCAAATAAAGGGTGCGGCTGAAATGATTAAACGATTTTAATTTGGCTCTGCTTCAATGTTTTTATTAGGTCGACACACCGATGTGTAGATGGGTGCTCAACATTAGTTGATGCTGTGTTGTTAGGACTTTAGGACAACTAGCCAAGTGAGTTCGTGGCTTTAACTCCCTAACTTCACACATGGAAGAAATGCTATAAACCATCCTGCACATATGCATCGGTATGCGTTTTGACTGGCTACCAAATAAAATTTTGAAGCAGTGCTAAATTCAAATCGTCTAATCACTTCGGCCGCACCCTTTACCTGCTCAGCATCGAACCTTGCATGCTCACGTTAAGAAAATCTTATTTGTTTCTATCTCTCGAGGATGAAGCCATCTTATGGTGGGTATATAGTCTCCTCGCTCGGATTTCACGAGGGATTTTCACAAAATTTCCTCGCGACATGGCACATGTCGTGGACTTTAATTAAATTCCCCTGCAAAACTACGTGTTGGGTATAACACGAGCAAACAGAGATATCTCCTATCCCCCACTCTTAAATTCCCCCTGCCATGACAGCTAATAATTTAAGTCAACACAATCAACGCACTATATGCCAAATTAAACGCGATTTGAGTTGCATGCAATATCTGCTATCAGTTGATGAGCTGCTGGGAAAGGGGGATTTAGATTCTGGGTCGTTTTGGGCTGTCAATTGGACGTTCGTTAACAGCCGTGTCTTTTCTGGTAAACAGATTCCTTTTGAGGTTTTAAACACCACGTGTTGCTAAGCTACAGCTTAATCTTCTTCAGTGCTCGTCTTAAAGAGGCTGCTGCACCACGCATTTCGAAAGTGTAATTTAGTTAAACATCGAACACAATTGCAATTATTACACAAAACACATTGTGAGGATTCTTTTTCCTAGAACAAACTGAGTCTTTATCGGCCGTTTTTGTGAACCACAAAATAGATGGTCAACTTATAGCAAAACTGCCACTATTGATATTTCCATTCGATCAGTGATGTAAGATGTTAAAACATTGACATTAATCTCGTTAGACATACACGGGCATCCATACATTATTCACATGAAGCTTATGATGCTAGGAATATAATTGATATTTAAAGTACCAACGTTTATTTTCAATAAATAAATAAAAGTCGAAAAAATGTATTGTAGTTGCAAATATCACTTGCACGGTGCTTTTTGAAGTAATCTGACATACTTGCAGTTATGCCTGATATCAATTAAATATGCTGTATTATTTGGCTTTCGATTTCATTTTTGAAGCAATTTATTGCGTTTACTCGCCCGAATACCTTGCTTAGAAATTACTGTCCCTATCAGAGATAACTTTGATAATTGCAGAGCAGGACTGTGTGCACGATACGCTGCTCTATAATTATATTAATCGGCTAGTTGTTCGAATGAATAAGCAATTTGTAGAGCATTTCGCTTAGTATAGGCATCTTGCAGCTCCATGGTTTTCAACGAGCTTCTCGTTTACAGACGTCTGAAATATTGGCTGCTGTATACTTGAGAAAAGGTGTAAGGTTCGTAACTGTCTCAATGGTCCTTTGGAAGATGGCATTTATCTCCTATTGTATACTAAATGTCAGTGCTATTCTTTGTTAAAATTATGTACTTGCGTGCACACAAGCAAGCTACATTTCGTTTACTTGATACTGTCGAAGTTGTCATAGATGGACCCGTACGTGAAATACTGGAGGATGACATGTATGGAGTTGCAAAATTCGAACATTTAATAGTATTAAATTAATCCTACATCTATAAAACTGCATTACCGGCGCAGGAATGTATCGGTAACCAAATACTGTATGTATGCATCATCTGTACTTGTTCAGTAATAAGTAACGCCTTTTTAATGTAACTGTTAAGAGTTGAAAGAAAAAAATTTAGGAGAAAGGTAAATGAACTAAAGTTAATATTTTTATTTTATATATTTGTTTACAGTGAACAGGCAGTGCTGTAAACGATAGTATCGAAAATACAAGTAAAATCTCAGTGTGTTCTCTGGTACAGTTTAACATGATACCAAACCAACCGATCGTTTTTTTTTCAAGATAAAATTGAATTGAAAAGAGATTTCCGAACGGGAGGAGATCACCCAGGGTATATGCAGTTTCCAGTCTGTACTCAGACTATTCGAGAATTGCGTTTAAATTTACACCAATTGGTGATTTGGTGACTTGGTCACATGGTACCATCTTGAGGGCTTTGCTGTGTGGATGCTATTTTCGATTTTAGCAATTACGGCGCCACCTGTTGGCGCTTCCTGTGAACCAAATACATGAAATGAAACTTTCTAGGTGTTCTACCGTCTTCCAAAAGCTTTTCACTTTCTTTTTTAAATACATGTATAATTTATGTAATGAGGTAGAGCTTTATGATCACCCTGTATTTTCGTCCAATCATTAGGTTTGGTCACATTTCCACATGACTATGATATTCACTACATATTTAAATTTTGCTGAATTTTCTCTTCACTTGTATAAACTAGCTCACTTTATATATGTACACGTATGTAGTGTATATGTGCAATATAATATAGGAAGTTTCAAAGGCCATTTAAATCGCTGTGGTAATATGTAGGCGCTTTCAACTGTGGTTACTATTTTGATAACAAACATTCAGGATTGTGTTGCAGATGCGCAATTTTCCGCTTATTTTCGAGCGCCATTTCCTGTATTATTTAACAGGTATAGTTCCTTGGAGGGGTGCGCATACTCAATTTCCATCACGTGAGCTACGCAACTTTCATGCCCGAATATTGTAGACAGACACTCTGAAGCATAATTCCAGCAACACTGTTAAACAAACCGTAGAAAAATGATGAACAGGAACCCGTAATTACGATGAGTTTACTTCCTTAATTACAGCCATAAATGGGATTGAGTCACTCGTAACGCTTTTGTGAGGATAATACCTGTCCCGTCCCTGTATGTGCACGGAAAATTCAAGAATTTATAACGATGATGAAAAGGACCAAGGTCTATAAAATCATCGGCGGCACGCATGCAGAAAAATAATTACAATTCAGACTATATGTAGCCATCAATAGTATGAGCTATAGTACATGTTACACGTGCAATGCAAATTAATTCCTGATGAAGGAGGTTTCGTGCTATATCGTATATAAGCTCTAATTATGAGAAGGGTTTTAAGTAACATGGAAATGTTATAACACAAATTCCAGTATAAAGGATTTACCGTGCTTATTCAGATTAACATGATAACAAAGTAGAAATCGGAGCTTCTCTAGTTGAAATGTAAATTTCCTAAACATTATGTGGTCCTAAAGATAATGTAGAAATAATGTTAGTCAAACTCGAATAAGTGAAATTGCTGGCATCACTAACGGTCTATAGATTATCTGTATAGGCTAAGCATTTTGCAATGATTGTTAAATAATCGAAGTTGTCCCATGTTATGTTGACATGGCTTAAACGGGCAAATATACAAGTATTGTATAGAGGGAGAAAAGAACAGAAGCCCTGTTTAAAAATTAATTCATACATCAATAAAAACCGACTCCAATAATGTCTGACACTCAACTTGTTTATGCAAACCAGTTGTGGTACGTAACCTCATCGATGTCTATGTTCGAAGAAATCTTTGAGGCTAACTCCGTAAAAGATGCATTAGAATTTGTGATCGATTAGGTGTATTAAAAATTTAAGCTCGTTGAAAAGTACTGAACGACCTGAACTTCTTGATGAAATATCGTAATGTCTCAATTATTTTGTTTCTTTGGAAGATGATTGCTGATATATTATCGCCCAAGACTTGCAATATCAATGAGATCTATGTGCCAAATGTATATTTGTGAGATAATCAACAAAATATTGCAAAACTGGCTATGGGGCCTCGTATGCTCGAGTATTGAAACGTTCATTTGATGAGGTTTGCATTGAACATGGAGAAAGCAATTCTTGAGATGCAACGTTGAATATTGTTAAGCTTGGTTCATATATTTTGTTACATTAATTATGTGGCACTTACATCCTTTCATATTAGTTCCTGATGAGGTGTTATAATTTTACACCAGTAAAATTACGTGCTAAATATAAGATGTTTTTATGATTCTTTGGTCTGGGGTTTTATTTTTTAACTGTAAGATTAGTGTCGGTAATGGAAAACAATACCCTTTTGATCGATACTGTTCTCGACTTTATTTACTGATGGATCCACAAACTTCACTTATGAATCCTTGCAATGCATATGATCGAAATTGTATGCAGCGCTAAACGAATTGAAAATAATTCTGGACCCCATCATGCATACGTAATGGAGTCTTAAATAAATCCCCCTTAAGGCGATTACTGTGCGCTCGTAGTTGCAAATGATTCCTTAAGAAAAATATTACCTTTTTAAGCTATTATCGCCATTTTGGATTTATGACATCAAAGTCCAATTAATTTATTACGTTCATGACAAGATCTGAAACACTTGAGGCTAAAGTTTCAAATGTATATTAGTGTATTGGTATTTTTCTGATCATTTTCTGCTGACCTACTGATACATCGTGCTCAGAAATATCTGTGAGAAATTCAGCAAAAAATGATCGACAAATTTATTTTCTGGTATTGATTTTCAAATTTCATATCTTCCAAATCCGAAACAAGTTGCTGTTGGTAAAAATGTTCCTGAGATTTATAGACAATAACATGCTGATTATTGTCAATTTATGACAAATAAATTACACCTTAGAAAGATAGATCATATTCGAAAATATTGGCTTCGTCAAAATTTCGAATTACGTTATCTGTTTAATGTTTGTGAGCGTGTTTTGTAAAGCGCTTTTATGATTATTCGTTAGACAATAAATAACGTAAGCAAAAGGTTTTCAGGAAAGAAAAATTAGATTTTATTTACGAAATTCCGAACTTGAAAGGTTATATAAATCATTGGTCGCTAATAATCTCAATGAGCTAGGTGACATTTTACTCGTCGGTTCGAACTTATAAAAGTGGATGAGGAAAAAAGCAGCAGTTCTTAAGAGGTACTTGTTGGAAACAGGTGCCTAAAATGGTGGTTGGACTAGAGGGCGCTAATAGTAAAACAATGCATAAGCCCTCAAACAAAGGCTTTTTTTGAAAATGTCAAATTTATTAACTTGTCTTAACTCATGATTTCTTTTTGTCTCCCTAGCTAACCTTAATTTATACTTATAACATTCAATTGTCTACGAGTACCTTATCACTGAATCAACATTAACTATAACTGGAAAACTGCGTTGAGGGGCTAAATCCCATCGTGCACAGTATCGTTGTTGTTGATCGTTCTTTGAAAGTAGAAATGAAAATGTTTGTTTAATTGAAAAAGTGTTTCTATTGAACGCTATAATTTTCATTATGTTTGACGAACGTTATTGATTAAACTAATCAATTTTCAACGGCAATTATGCACGAAAAGAAATTTCAGTAACTGAATACGTTAAGCACGATTTCATATCATCTGTTTTTTCCAACTTATCGAAAAACGAAAAAATAATGGAAAAAGTAGTTTTCAAGACTTACCGAGATTGTTCGATGTCCGATAGTCGATGAATTTAACGCGAAAAAGAGCCAAAGGTGGAGCTGTAGAACTGATGAGGTTGTGCGCCTAGAACACTAAAGACCAACCGATGCACCATTCACTATAGGCAGTACCTGTGTGTTGTGGTTCGATACCTGATAGTACCATAAAAGCCGGCGAGGTTCGGTCTATCATAAAATAATAGGGGGAAAGGTACTTTATTCACAAAAAATCTCAACCGGGATGCATTTGCGCGGCCAACGTGAGCTCGAATTATTGTAATGTGACGAATTTCACCCCACGCAATTAGCATCGGTGAAAACCTAATTCGATTATTATCACTGCGTCTAATTGCATATTCCCCATTATGTGAAAAATGAGTGCCACCGCCAATTTATCATCGCAGTTCGTCGTTGGGGGTGTTTAATGCGGGAAAAAGCGCTGATCGATGGTGGCATTCAGCTGATGAAATTCGAAGCAAGGGGTCAAGGGATTAAGAAAATAAATCGCTCGGGTCCCCGGGTGATAGCGAGTGAGATCTCCAGCGACAAAGCCGTGTCTGCAATTTAAAAGTGACAAAATCTTGATTTGAAATTCGAATGAGTGTGATTAATAGGACGAATTACCTACGCTGGGTCGGTTTATTTTCTGGTGCTGCCCCCGGGAATAGGCAATCACTCAAAGCATCGGTTTAGGCACCATTGCGTACGCGGTTGCTTATAGCCAAGCTGAAGTTTGATTTTTGTTATTTATTTTTTCGATTATTTAACCACGGCAGAGACAGCTCGGGTTATGTTGGAGTCAGTGTAATCATTTATCGACAAATTATAGAACTCTGGTGATGACTGGTGAATTGCGAATGCAGTTTTGAAAGAAGTGCCAAAGTGGAAACGAAGATGGCGCCACTTGCTTGGACGTTTCGATAGTGTTGAAAGAGGGCCACACTGATCAGGAGAACAGATTGAGGATTTGAGATAGTTCGAGAAACTACTAGGGCGCCACTAGTTACAAATTCTTTGCTCATCAAGCTGCTCCAAGTTATAGATCACCTGTCAGAAAAAATGATTCGATTGGCCTGAGAGCAAAAGACGCAAAAGAGCAAAAAGCATATTGAGTTAGCGAACATTTGTCAATCTTAAACCTGATTTTTTTTAATTATTCAGGACATGCATGACAGTCCGTATTGGGGCAGTAATGTTAGTGTTTATCGACACACGACTATAGTCGTCCCGGAAAAATAACGAAAAAATGGCGTCGTTCAGACCAATAAGATGCAATTTCCTGTTTGCGATTCGTCCATCCTGTACTACAAATCGAGCATGGCAGCCATTTCCCTTTTACCGCTGAAGCTCCTGAAACAGTACATCGATAAGCCGAATCTCTCTGATTGGCTGTAAAAATGTTCGTTATTTTGCCAAGACGACTAACATAGTATTATCATATCAGTATGACATGTTTATTATAGCTAGGCCATTTCAGTTTTATTTTTGGATTACCAGTAGTCTGTAGGTGTTTTTTTTAATCTCGCGTGTAAAATCCCGGAAACCGAATAAGTTTTTATATAATTTCCTGTTTCTGGTAAGAAAAGTTTCTCAACAATGGAATAATCATTAGTTGAGAAATTGCGTGTTGCTTATCTGATTTTTCATTGCGACATTTTTAAATGTTAAAAAACTGCAATGCTAAGATCAATTTAACAGTTTCGCAGGCAGGCAGCAGTCGATTATTTGAGCAGAACGGATTTTGCAGTTTATTCACGTCCATAACCAAATGCAATTTGCGTTTTAAAACCACTTTTGATAAGTTAATGCCGTTGGAATGAAGTTCATCCAGTTATCATGCCAAAAAAAGGAAACTGGGAATTCAAATGGACCAATAGAATACAAGCGTCTGTTTGC
Source organism: Cylindroiulus punctatus (assembly GCA_034695085.1). Taxonomy (NCBI): domain Eukaryota; kingdom Metazoa; phylum Arthropoda; class Diplopoda; order Julida; family Julidae; genus Cylindroiulus; species Cylindroiulus punctatus. The sequence continues at coordinate 1,239 of JAQFYZ010001343.1, read as the reverse complement.
AATTAATCTTGCCAGGCCATTCTCGTAAATCATGTAAATCATGCCAGCCATGTTTTTTGTCTTCACAACACCGTGGGTGTGACTGGAAAACCTAATCTATAAGCTGAATCTCCAATTGGTTGTAGCTCAGTTGATTTTTTCGTTGGGCATACAACGATCAACTGTTTGCTCACAAGCAGTGCACCCAAAAAGTCATTTAATAAGCGGAAATGGTTGATCATGTTCACTTGGTCAGTCCTTGGCACACTTAAAACTCGTTTAAATGTTGTAGTATGCACATCATCTGGGAGGAGTAAAACGCGTTTACTATGTGCATGTATACTGCAGTTCCTCAATGGTTTAATTCTCTTAACTCATTCACAACTTTAGTGATATTTATTGATGAGTTTTATGTTCAGCATATTAGATAGTGAGAGCAGCACATGTACATGTACTATACATCTGTTATCTGGTTTAAGTTACCGAGGCTTTGTTATGCTTATCACGCACACACGTGATAAGGCTTTTCTCCCATCTGTCCTTTATCTCTTTCCACAATGATTCCGTGTAATGAAGGTAAATGATAAAACACAACATGGCAAATATCCAGTTGGGGCTGATGGGTCCACGGTTTTTCTTTGGGTTATGCATAAACGACATCCATAAAACCCTTTAGCTATCGCTATCGATTGACCTTCTTAGTTACACGTGTTTACATGCAGACTTAAAATATCATCAATTTAGAGACGTTGCAAAAGCGTCCTTTCTGCGCCATAGATTACTGTAATGGACAATAATTAATGTTTACTACAATATAATAATCAATGTAACACCACATTTTTAATCACGTGATAATATAAATATGAACTGTTAAGGGGTCCAGGATTTCGTTATTTTTGCCATTTTTTATATAAATTTTGTAACACTCATTTTTGATGCTTGAACACCATAATAAAATCAAGTTTACAAGATAAGCTATCAAACGAAACATTTACAGTGTATTTGCATGATAGCTTGATTAGATTCCAAGAACTCGGGGACGAAGTGTAAACCCCATAGGGCCCACGTACACGTATAAGCATGGATTGTCCTGAGTTCCCTGAAACGTTCAAGTTTAAGGCTGATCGAAAGGGCCATTGAAAATGCGGGGTAATTTTCGGACACCCTGCATAATATTTCCACTATGCAAAACCATGCAAAATTTGTTCGGTATTTTTGCTTTAATAAATAAATAAAGACGCTCAAAATCCTGCCTACCTT